>QFDD01000148.1:0-67389 GCA_006871305.1 Vachellia collinsii | reverse complement strand
ATTCATTATAAAATAATTAAATAACCAAATCAAAAATACAATCTATGTAAAGTTATTAGTTAAAATCTTTCTACATTACTATAGACTTATATTGCCGAAATTCAGTACTTTTCTAAATAATAACTTTAAAAATTTCTTCTGATAAGAATAAAATTAACATCATTAGAAAGATAAAAATATATAGAACAACTTTCATGAAAGAAATTTATTGAAAAGAAGAGATTTTCGTTACCCAAATTATCTCAACATATTGGAGTCAGTAATGCAATACTCCTTCTCTCTTCCTTCTCTCCTCCTTCACGACTATGATGAAGAGGAGAGAATGCATAAGTATGTATTTATAGCCACGGCGCGCTCAATTCCGTTTTCATTCCTCTCAATATAATAATATATCATGTAATAATATAATAAATATATAATAATATAATAATATTATATAATATATTATTAACAATGGCAGACATTCCGTGATTCCCTCTTCCACTAATTATATAAAATATAATATATAAATATAATATAATATAATATAATATAATAATATAATAACATTTTATTATTATTATTATTTTTTTTTACTTTGATTCTTCTTTCTGCCGACGCTCTCCACCTCAATAAAAAAATATATATATATTATAATATAATATAATATATTATTATAATATAATATTATTATTATTATTTTTAATTACAAATAATTATTTATTAATTATAATTAAGGCACAAAAATAAGATTCAGGATGTTACAGACACCCATCCACTTTGCACCTCACTATCATCTTACTTGCATAATTCTTTATAAACTTGTATTCAAACTTGTGAACCAAACTGTACTTGTACAATGCTTCTTTGAATTCATTGGCATTTGTAAAGCTCTTAGAAGGACCTAAAAGCATTTCTAAGGACCTTCAACACCAAGACATGAGGATGTTGCTCTTCTAAGCTCATTAAGCGACATTCCTCCTCATACCATTCTTCCATTTGCTCTCCCACCATCTTATTCAATCCTCCCTTCATTAGTCACAATTTTGCCTCCTATGTGGAAGAAGCAATATATCCCTTTAGGTAGTAGATTCATTGCATTTAGTTAACCGTGCAATAATATAATTGATATTATAAAAAAAATGCTTTCAGTAAGAGCTCTCAAATGTCACGGTCAAGGGAAATTTCAATTAAATATGTTAATTTCTTGTATTTTTGTTTCAAAAACAGGAATAGGGCTTCATTGTTGTCAAATAACTTGAAGCTGACAAATAAATAAATCAATATATGACATAGTTAACCATAACTATCTTCTTATTTTTTCTTAAAGTTTATTTTTATAAAACTGTACAAGCTTTCCTTTCATCATAAAATCATAAACAAAGCAAATAATATTCGATAAGGAGGGTGAGCAACAAAATGCTACATTTGATAAGGAGCTCAAAATACTTACCTTCCTACTCTTTAACGATGGATCGAAAACAGAGCTCAAAATATTCAAAAGGAATGCTTTAAAGTTATGAAAAGCTTGTAATCAAACTGTCCCTTATTCGCACACGAACATGCAGAGAGACAGAGCAGAAATAGATGAACTGAGTCGTGAGCAAAGCCACTAGAACTATGAACATGAATGAAGGCTTCTTCCTCAAAAGAAAAGCTATTCAGCTGAAGTGATTATGCATTCTTGTCTGCTGCTATGTCTTTTAAAATTTCAAGGCTAATCATGTCATTTCCTTTAAATTTCATATATCCATTAAAGTCCAAAATAGTCCAGGTCCTTATTCATAATAAATTCCCCAAAGGGGTATTTTCTACCAATTTTCCCTTCTTTTTATAGATTAAAAATACTTATATATATTATTAGATTATATATTAATTTATAAATTAATTTAAAAAATAATAAATATATTATTTAATTAGTTTTTTTTTAATTTTTTAAAAAACGAGGTGAGGAGGTGGTAACTGTTTGCCTCTTTTATTTCCTCAGGTGAGGATATTATTTTTGTTATCTTATGCGTCATTCATTTTTATCGTCATTTCGTTTGATATGCTTGTTAGGGAATTGTTAATAGCATTTTTTTATAATTTTAAAAAATACTTTCTTGCAGTTTTTATTAGGTTAGTAAATCAATATATATTTTTAGTGATGTCCTTAAAGTATATTTTTGAATTCAAACATTTTTTAAATAACTCATCCAACCAATAATATTATATATATAGTCAAAGGAAGAATTAAAAATGCATTATGTTAATAATTTGAGTTTGAATCTCACACACACACACACACACACACACAAATATATAATAGAATATATTGGTTTGCTTTAAACTGGTAAAGAACTTAGGGTAAATAATATCCCCGTTATCCTCAATGAGAGACCTATTTGACTAATTTGAATATTGTTGAGGCATTCCACTTGGGACCAAGATTAACAATGTAACTAGATCCTACATTAAGGAGTGAAAGAGTATTACTAAAGATAAATATGTTAACTCAACCCATAAGCTAAAGATTACATGGATTGCCAGGAAAGCCATTCACTAATAATAATTTTACTGCCAGTTTAGTTTATGGAGTTGACGGGAATGGAATGATGATGACGGAACATTTCTTTAGTACGTTATTAATGAATCATAAAATAAAATTTATATTTAATATGTAAAAAATAAAAAAAATGTAAATTAACATTTTTAACTCCATTAAAACTATAAATGCTTAAATATTGATTTATAAAATGTACAACTACCCACATGAAAATTTATACAAATTATCATCCGAATTATAAAACTATATAATGGGAATTATATGATTTGCTATAATAATTTGTAATTAGGTTTAGATTCAGTTACATTACTATATAATTCAAACATATTAATCAACAAAATGTATTGGAATTACATGTAGTTATCTTTTATATCATCGAATTCAACATGCCATTAAGGTACAAATGCTTTTAGTTTGGTCAAATCCGTTGATTGATAAGTAATTCATAAAATCATGAGTTCAGATCTTACTACTACAATATTTACTGTGGGTGCAATTATAAAAAATTTTGTAAACCCTGTTTATGCTGGAGACATATGTGATCTTTGTGAGTTCCCAACTCTGAAAAATTTTCGCTCATACATGCTTAAAGTTTGTTTGGATTAGCTTTTGAAAAATGATTGTACGCAATCTGAGGTAAATATTTGAGAAGAGTTTTGTCTCAACTTGTGTGAAAGTGATTCTGAAGCCCAAACAAACAACCCCTAAGTATCAATGCCCTCTTTCAATTTGTCAACCAAAGTGATGAAAGAAAAGTAAGAAGAACCACCTGGTAACGTAGCAGCACGAGCTTTTAGTTTCCACTCTAAAGTTTTCTCTCTCATCTTCTTCCCTTTCTCTCCCTCCATGACTTCTCTCACAACCCTCTCAATCTCCTCCCTCTGAAGCTCACCTTCTCCAATCTCCATCCCTATCCCCCACCTCTTGCACATATAGAAACAGTTCATTTGTTGCTCTGCAAAAAACGGCCAACACACCATAGCGACACCTTCTCTAATACTCTCCAACGTCGAGTTCCACCCACAGTGACTCAGAAACACTCCCACCGACGGGTGACTCAGTACTTTCTCTTGTGGACACCAACCCACAACCATGCATCTTCCTTCAGTCTTTTTCTTGAATCGCTCTTCTGATAACACTTGTTCACCACCTTCAACCAGATTAGGTCGAATCACCCACAAGAAACTGTAGCTAGTGTTAGCTAATCCCCATGCAAACTCTTCAAGTTGATTACTGTTCATGATCACCAAGCTCCCGAAGTTGATGTAAACCACTGATGCTTTCTCTTTCGTGTCTAGCCATTGTAAGCACTTGGCTTCTGCGTTCCAGAGATTCAAATCTATCGTGTCGGTGGCCGTGGCTGCGGGTTGTGACGAAACTTGGTGATTGTGAAGAAGCAATGGTAAGGGGCCAATGGGGTAGAGGTGAGGGTAGGTGGATTTAATGGCGGCTAGGGTTTCTGATTCAAGGTCTTGGAAGGTGTTGAGGATGACACCTTTGGCTTTAATGGCGTTGGTCACTGAGTCTCTGTTGTAGTTGAACATAATATCAGAAGGATCTGTGGTTCTGAAGAATGTGGGAAATTCTCTCAGTCTGATCCCTCTCATTGATGGAATCCAATCTACTTCTGTGTCCAAATACCTATCTTGTAGATTCTTTTCATCTAAAATCCCAAAAAAAAAAAAAGTTATTGGAATTGCTCACCAGTATATAAGCTTACCAGGAATATAACATGTAGAAACTCAAGTTCGGGGACGTGGCTCTCTCTCTCTTTGGTACGAAAGGGATTTGTAGGGAAGGAGAGGTGAGGGGGACAAGAAAATTTTTGTGCCTTGAATTAAAAATATTGAAGAATTGGGATCATAAAATTTTAATAAAAATAAGGCGTGAGATAACAAAGTAAAAGAGAGAGAGAGATTAAAAACCTTTTACTGCACTTCTATATTATTTTAAATACAAATTAAAAATGTCCTCCCCTAACCACTCCTTACATCATACCAAACATGCGGTAGAAGTTTTTTGAAATCGACAGTACCTTAATGAAATTTTGATGTTTTATGAGTATGGATCGAAGTTTTGAGTTTTTTTAATAGTTTTCCAAGAAAATACTCTAAACCATGCATTTTTATTTTTTTTTAAACAATGTAAAAACATTTTAAAAATGCATCATTTCATACCCATAAAATATTAAAATTTCACTCCTTTATGTTAAATTTAATGATTAAAAAAATATTTGGGGAATTTAATTTTTTTTTTGTTTTTTTGCTAAGTATAGGTGTCCTTCATTGGATGCGATCTTATTTAAGATATTATCAAATACTAAAAGTGGACATTTATTTCAAGAAAAATTTGAATTTGAATTTGTTATATTGTGATAGATCAATTCTTTTAATTAAATATAACCCTAACGGTGGGACTTGGGATTTAAGTTTTTATCATAGATTATTCAACAAAGGCACCTAAAAGCACCAAGGCCATAGAAACTCACAATGAACCATAATTAAATTTGGGTTAAAACGGGTTAAGTCTAGCCAAAAAGAAAATAAAAATAACACAGGCACACGCTCTCTCAGCAAGAACCATATTATTTATAATTTGTGAATCAGGGTGGTTATTTATGATAAATTTAACAATTTTCTTTATAGATGGTATTAGTTTATATTGGTTTGTGCCCTCTACTAGTTGCTTAGCTACTCCATACATGATTAAATGGCTAGATCCTTTATATGACAGTGATAAAAGCATATGGTGCTATATGTGTGTATGATGAGTGACTCCATGTATATCCAAATCCATATCAGATTGTAGATGATTGATACAAAGTTGATTGGGACTCAAGTCATCTCAAGTCTTCAAGAGAGATAAGGGGATGAGGTTCCTACGTGGATACATCCATTAAAGACAAATAATTCAGATTTTTTGAAGAAACAATTAAGGGCTAATCCAATCATTAGTCCCTCAGATTCAAAACAAATGACTTTGGTCTCTCAAAAGTAAAATGGTCAAAATACTTATTTAATTATAATGATTAATGTTTTAAACCAAAACCACTTGTTTTATATTTAAGAGATTAAAACAAAAATATAGACAAACTCAAGAGATTAAAGATTGTAAAACCTAATTTTTACCTTTCAATGGGAAGAACCCTCTCTTCTGAAGCTCATCGAAGTTAAGGTACCCCAACATGCCACAACCACTGGGAGTGAACAGCACGAACTCTGGTATTCCAAACTCCTCTGCCACTTTCATCGTAAACCCCATCACGCCATCGGAAACTATGCAGCTCACTGGGGGCACGTTCGGGGAAGAAGCACCCTGATGTTGCAACTTGGCTATCAGCTCTCTGAACGAACGCAGCCCTTCTACGGGCATCGACATGCAAAGCTCCGACAAGTCCATAATCCCCCGGTTGTTCTCCGGTGGCAACCCATCAGAGATGGCCTCGAAGTAGAAAGCGGGAAGGCCCTTGACGGAGTCGGGGCCTCTGGAGTGGAGCAAGATGGAGAAGTTGAAGTGGGTTTGAACGAAGGTGACATGGAAGCCATAGAGGTGGAGGAGCTTTGATAGGGTTAGCATTGGGTTCATGTGGCCTTGCAATGGAAGAGGAACGCACACCACATGAGGCTTCTTCGCTCCCATTTTTGCTTCCTCCATTTGCTTCGCCTTCTCAATAAATTAAATTCAAGATTATATCATTATACGCACTTATATATAGATAGTGATGTTATCAAGAATGAGCACCATACCTTAATCTTTTGCAATGAAATGTCCACTTTGTAAAGCATTTAAAAATACCATTTATCTTATGTGAAGAAAATATCTGGTATCATAAACAATTTTTATATTTAAAAATGTATACAATGATTCGAAAACAGGCCTAAAATGTCACAGATGTTAACTTTGACTAAGGCCATTAAATAATTTTTTTCAAAATTTATTCACGCCACATCTTATTTTAAGGGTATTTTAGAGTCAGAAAATGAAAATTTTTCACTATCTCATTTAGAATTTAGTGTAAATAACCTCCATGTCTCAATTTTTTACGAGGATTCTAGAAATCAATATTATATTTTAAAATTCATCCATTTGGAGCTAGAAAAGCCATATCTTGTTTAACTGCTATTTTAGGGTTAGAAAATGAAAATTTTTGACTATCTTAGAATTTTGGGTAAATAACATTTAAGGTTTAAACTTTTTTGAGGATTGTAGAAATCAAGATTATTTTTCAAAATTTATCCATTTAGGGTCAAAAAAGCCACACCTAGATATATATATATATATATATAAAGCTAAGCATTTCACGTCCATGATTTAACGGCATTAGTCAAAATTACTATCTATAGTATTTTAGGCTCCTTTTTTAATCATTCTATGAATTTTTACACCCAAAAATTGTTTATGGTGTTATATACTCTTTTAACAAAAGGTAAAAGGTATTTTTGAACATTTACCCTTTTTAAATAGAATTTTGAAGTTTGGTATTTTTTTTCAAATTTTTAACCGACAATTTTTAAATGAAAAATTATCTTTTCAAAAACAGATTGATAGTTAAAGGACTGCTTATATTTTACATTATATATTAAAATAATTTTTTTAAAAAATAAAATTTAAGAAATTATATTTAGACTACACAAATTAGATGTGGACGATTCACATGTTAGTATAGACTCCTTGTGGGTTATTTTCATGCGTGAGAAGTATAAAACAGGGAATGTCGTTATTCCTTTGGTGGAAAAGAGAAGAGTCGAATCATCCACATGGCGGGGTGTTAGATCCAATTGGCATCATGTGTCAAATAGTATCTCTTGGAAGGTGAATGATGGTAATAGAACCTTATTTTGGAAGGATCACTGGGTCCCTCACTTTCATAAACTGGAAAGTTTAGCTACCCAACCATTGCGGGGTGATATGAGCAAGTGGAAGGTGGCAGATGTTTTGACTCCCACAGGTCAGTAGGATTGGAATAAATTTGAGTACTTGCTACCACATCATGTGTTGGCTGTGATTCGCAGAGTCAAAGTGCATGGGTCTGGGGAAGGTGATACTCTTGTGTGGAGATGGTCAAGTGATAGGTGTTTTAGTTTAAAATCAGCCTACAACTTTATTATGGATAAGTCAGTCACGAGATTAAGCCTCCTTGGAAAGTTATTTGGCAATTGAAGGTGCCTCAACGATATAGATTCTTTATGTGGTTGTGTATGAAAGGGAGAGTATTAACTAATTTGGCAAGATTTCAACATGGACTTCACTCTTCAGGAATCTATGAGCTTTGTTCTTCAAGTCAAGAGACAATTCTCCATGTTCTTCGAGATTGTCTGATTATTCATGAACTTTGGAAGGAGTATATACCAGCAGAATGGCAGTTGATCGATGTGAATGGTTAATTTGGTGCCTTGGACAGAGATTCTCTATTGCTGGATATGAATTCAGGCTTTGGTTTACAGTGGTGTGTTGACATATATGGTTGGCACAGAATGATCATATTTTCAACCAGCATACATGGATTATAAGGGAGATTGTGGCCAGACCAGTAGCTTGTCTCTCATGGGGTAATAATGCATCTTTGCAGTAGATAACAGATAGTGTGCCTTGAGAGTCATGGCTGCCTCCACCACCTGGTGTTATGGGTGAATGTTGATGGCTCTCGAAATGGTAGGACAGGGCTATGCACTTGTGGTGGGGTGATTCGTGATCATCATGGCAATTTTATCTTGGGTTTCATGTATCGTGTTGGCATTGGATCATTTGTATCAGTGAAAGCTTGGGGTTGCCTTTGGGGCCTCAAATTGGCTTATGAGAGTGGCTTCAGAAACATCATTCTGAAAAGTGATTGTTGTAACGTTATTCAGATATTGCTGTTGACAATCCCGGAAGAGTATCCTGATTTTAATGTTCTTACCGAGATTAAATCTATGTTTACTCGATCTTGGGAAGTTGAGCTAGTTCATTGCTGTCGTGAGGCCAACTCTGTAGCTGTTGCCTTGGCTAAGGAAGCATGGAGCATGGTCACAGAGTTGATGGTTTTAGAGTCACCGTCTAATGAGATTACAAAGCTGTTGTTAGTAGATAGTGGTCAGTTTGATACTTCAATAGCCTCAGATAACCAATATCTGAGAGATTTTCATTTTTCTATATAAAAAAAAGTACTCATCATCACTCACCATTTGACATTTTAGAGGAGTTAAAACTAAATTGAGAGGCTTTTTTTTAAGAAAATTAAATACTTTTTTTTATAATTGGGTTAATACAATATTTTGTCACTAAAGTTTACCCTCAAATTCAAAATCAATAGTTTTGGTCCTCAAATGTCAAAAGGATTCAGATTTTATTAGATTATAATAATTAAGTTTAACTAAAATGAAATTTGAGAGGCTATGTAACATCCTCTACTTTTAACCCTAAAGCCCCTTAGAGCTTATAACCCAACCACTCAATTACTTAGGAATGTCTAGAATTAGTAGGCCAAGTGAAATTTAAAAACATTTTTTGGACTAAAAACTTTTAACCTATTTTTGGAAATCATACCTAATTCTGGATAAATTTAAGTCAAATGGCTTGAGTATCCAATTAAAGTCTATTTACTTCTTTATGGGACTTAGGTCCTTACTTTGCCAAGTTTATGCTTAATTACTTCAAGCAACTTATGAAAATTCTTTATTCAATTGAATGGGAAACTTGGCAACTGGAGTTCTTCACTGTGGCCAACTTCCTCAAACCCTTGAGAATTCTTCTCAGGTTTCCTTCACCATGACCAACTTTGGTCTTCACCAAGGTGAAATCCTCAACTAAAGCGAGTAATTCTTCTAGGGTGCACTTTGCCATGGCCAACCACGACCTTTGCCGCTGTGGAACCAGTCCATGAGCAATATATCAGACAACAAAAAAACTAGAATTTTGCTAATAAATAGATTCAACAGCAACAATGATCTACTTCTAACATAAATACATTCATACATGGTTTTTGCATAAATAACCATAGCAATATCATGGTCTCATTCTCAATATCACACACACACACACACACATAATCTCAAAACATATAAATACCATAATCACTATACATGATATTAGCTAGCCATGACTACGAACATACCTTACTACATGGAACTATACTGAACTGAACTAGCATATAGCTAATGCACAACAAAGGAAGGATTTACATACTCAACCATCACATAACTGAAACAACTTAAACAATCATGGAAACCAATAATAATCAGAAGCAATGTAAATGCAAGAGTTAGTAAATTCGCTACCTGTTACTCCTTATTCAACTTAACCAACTCCTCCCTACACTTCTGAGCTCCATTGACTCCCTTGATCTCTCTAGACCAACTTGGGGCTGCTCAAACCCGGGGAAATAAACTGATTAAATAGAAGATAGAGGCTAGAGGATTGTTGAATTGGAAGATTTCGTATCAAAATCAAATCATGGATGGAACTTGGCCCTTTGCTCCTTCTTTCTTCTCTCCCGTGTGCCTCCTCTTCCTCTCCTCTCTCTTCAGCATTTTTGGCCACCCGAAATGCCCCCTCCTTTCCTTTTATAACCATCACTTGGCTTCTTTCAAGTTTTCTCAACTTGCTTGACAAGTTATTAGAACTTGTCTCCTACGCTCCTCTTTTCTTCTTTTCTCCTTCTCTTGGCTGGCATCCTTCTCTTTTAAGGAAGCTTGACTTGCTTCGCAAGTCTTTCCAACTTGTTAAGCAAGTTCCTTCAACTTGCTTGACAAGTTTCCAAAACTTGTCTTATACGCTTCGTCTTCCAGATTTTGATGTTATAAGATAAAACAACCTTTTACCAGAAGCCTTTATCACATAATTACCACCTCTTTATGCTCTTTCATACTAAATAATGATACCGGCATTTGGTTACCTCTAAGCCTCAATTTAATTTCTTACTTTTCTCCCATTAAAACTATAACTTGGAGGCCAAGCAAAAGTACACTGGCAATTTTTTTTTTTTTTGAATTTTCTAATCACTTGACTAATATAACAACATAGAAAATTTCCATAATTCAAGAAATACTTATCATAATTTTCCCTATTTCAAGCTCTTTCCGAAACTTCCTTTTCAAGCATTTTCTGCATTTTCTCTTATCCAAGGACTAGGGTAAATTGCAATTTTTATAAATTCACATACTTCTCAAACTATTTTTCTCATTTTTATTGCAACTTTCTGAGACCTCTTGATACTTTAAATAATTATATTTGGCTTAAATTCCCTTAATTAGCCAAATATTTAAAATCCAATTTGAGGTTATTTTTGTTGATCTAACCTCAATCTCATCTCAAATATACTTTAGGGGATTATTCTACACATTTATGTGCCTTGGGTAACTTGCTGACATTTTGAGTCAAAATTACCAAAATGCTCTTGATTTTGCTATAATTACCGTTTTTACCTTACTTAATTGACATGCACTTATACCCTTTATTAAAGTTTATTAAGTTCAATCAACATTTAACTAGCATTTCCTCTCTTGTTTAACCTTTTATTTTTAGTACAAAAATTTGGGGGTGTTACAGGCCAAAAACATTAGTTTTAAATTTGAGAGACCAAATCCAAAATGATGACAAGTTAATGAATCAAATATCATATCAACCCTTTAGAATTTGATATATCAATATTTATTAATAATTAATAATAAAAGCTATAATAAACTAAATAATTTAGGTATGCAATATGGGAAAATTATATTTTAGATGTAATTTTAGTTTAAAAAAATACGTGCTTCATTAATCATGGTTCTCTAGAAATCTAGGATGACTAATGGTTAAAGCCAAAGCCCACCAAACCCCAACGAAGTGTGGTCACATCCAACCCGTGGGAGATAAGATCAAAAGTGTAAATAGAACAAGCAGGGAAAGTAGTTAATAAGTCCCAAAACATACTAATTCGATTTGATGTGGTCATATCCCTTTTTTTTTGTTAATTAACTTTTTTTAATATTTTCATCTTGCATCTTTTACTTGAAGGCATATATTTTTTTTAGACACATGTATTATTTTTGTAAAAGTAATTCTATTTAAAACATTATTGTGTAGAGTTAGTAATATACGTGTTGTGCAAAAAGATGTGCTTGCTAATGGGTTGGACTTTTGGCCAAACTAGCATGTCATGTTAGGTTGATGGGCCTGCAAACCTGTCATATATTTTATTTTGCAATTATTTTTCATGTTTTTTTTGAAACAATAAGACATGATTTAAAACTAAAATGTTTGTTTCAAGAAGCTTAAATTATAAAAATACAAACTTGAATATTCTTGCCTTCTAGGATTGAAAAGAAGAGGCAAAGTTTGAAATTTTTTATTTTTTACCTTTGATTAATAAGTTTCAGCTTATTATTTAAAAATTAAAAAAAAAAAAAAAAAGGGGGCAAGCTTTCGGGTTAGTGAGCTAGCCCACCCCAGTGATGGGATAAGCAAGTGTGGGAATAAAAGAGCCGCATCAAAGCGGTCCTAACTTTTTTTCAACTTAACCGATAGTATCATCTCTACAATCGGGCACTAAATATAAGTACATCTCTCAACAATAATTCAAATATTGATTTACCACGTTATGAGAGATTAATCCTTCTGTTAGATCCAGTCCTCATTGGTAGAAGCATAGGTTTTAAAGCCTATATTGATTTGTTAATTGTTGATGATCTATCTGAAGAGATTGGACAGCTTTTGATGCAAAATCGCGATAATATTGACTTGTTGCCTTAGGAACTTAGTTGCTAAGGGGTTCATTTTCTATATTAAAAAAAAAAGATCTTTACTTCTCCTTCTTGCCTAAATTATCTTGACCACCACCTTCTTTCTCTTTTCTTCTCCCCTCTCCGCTCATGGCTCTTCCCCATCCTCTTTCATTAGTTCTAAAGTGTTAGGAAAGGGGTTGGGCTTACCCATGATCCAAGGGCAGGGCACCTAACTCATGATCTACTGGGGCCTGTCCCTGTGAGCACTGGAGCATGACAGGCAAGCCCTTTTTGTCTGGCCACAACAAGTAGGTTTACCCAGCTTTACTAAGCTTTGGAGATGCCTCCCTAAGCGCCGCAACTGAAGCCACAACAAAGTGGCACTCCCCAGGATCGAACTCTCTCCCTTTTGGTGAGAGTACTAGCCCAATCCCTTCGCCAATTGAACCCACAAACGATGGGTTCCCCATCCTCTTTCATTTGCATCCAAATTATGCTCAAACAGAGGCACCATTGGACTGACCATGATAACAACTACTTTTATTGTGGCAAAAGGATTGACCCCCTTGGAAAACATTAATGCGATTCTTACAAGGGTTTGGGTCACCAGGAATTTAGCCTCAATTGCACCCTTGAAAAACGAACTTAAGAAGTTCACTTGAATGAAGGAGGAGGCCATGGTGGTAGTTGAAGGAGCAGGCATGGACGACGGCAACTTGAGGAGAGGCGAAGCAGAGACACACCAGGAATGGGAGTAGAGGCTGAACTAAAGAGCACGACACAAGAGGAGAAAGGGTTTTTAGTGAGAGGGGTATATTTGGAATATTGAAATATTAGTATGGGTAATATAGTCAGGATTGAACACAATATTTATCACCTCTAAAAAAAACACCCAAATCGCCCAGGGGGCTTGGTTCGATGGTTGAGACAAGGGGAAGGCAAGGCGCCACATACCCGCTATCTTGGGCTCGATCCCTAGGAAGTCCTCTTCCCTAAGGGGCACTCCGGATTAGTCAATTCTCCCAAGGGGAGCTGGATACCGGGGGCTTTAAGTAAAGAAAAACCCCAAAAGGTATAAATATGTACTATTTAAGGACACGTATTATGTGCTATATCAAACCATCTTCTCCATTATTAAGAATAAAAGACAGCACACAATTAAAATAAATAGCATTTCACTGTTTAAAATTGAGATTGTAAAAAAGTTAGAGTTAATTGTGAATTGATCAATATACATATATATATGTATGTATTTCTGATTATTTATTACTGAATGAATTACATCATGGCATTATGTTAGTTAGCCGGTAATCCTGCAATTATGAAAAGGAAACTTTCAACGTTTATGCATTGGCGCCATCTTAATTCTACATAGACAAAATCTATGTAGAAATCGCTCACTCATGAACCCTCCTTCGTACACAACAAGTGAGATTAATTAAATGTCCCACCACGTGCTTAAAGAAGTTGTATTTATAGCTTATTTAGATTAGCTTTTGAAAAGTGATTGTACGCAATCCGAGGTAAGTATGTAAGAGGAGTTTTGTCTCGACTTATATGAAAGTGATTATGAAGGGTTGACAAACAAACCCGTTATGACCCAATACAACAAAGCCCCAACCAAATAGGGCCCAACAGACTGGCTTGAAATGTCTTCATTTCCTTAGTCTCTTTTTACCCTCTTTATCTCTAATTCTGACCCTCCATTTCATCAAAGGGTCACAGACAATTCATTTACCACTATTTTGTTAAAATTTCTCTCCCCACTACATAACAAAGTATACTAAATAATGATGTAGTGATAAATAGATTGTTTGTGACCTTTAGGCTTTGTTTGGTTCAAAGTAGAGGAGGGAAGGTGGGGTTAATTAAAGGTAGGTGAGGTTAGATGAGAGGAGGTTATGAGTTTTATTTGGTTCAAAGGGAGGTGAGGGTAGGGGGGATATTTTAATAATTGTTATTTGATTTTGATAGGGAGGTGAGAGGAGTAAATTTTAAATTGACAATTATACCCTTATCATTTTATTTATGTTTTTTTTCTATTTTGCTCCTATACATATATCGTCCCTCTAGCAGGCTTAGCTGATTCCTTTATCATCTGAGTTTTTCTACCAGATGGCACGTAGCCCAGCACTCAACCTGGTGGGTGACATTGCCATATTAGCTTTAGCTATTTTGGGAGATGAGCCACTTTTCTCTCATGCCTTGATGACTATAATATTGGAGATATATATATATCGATGATGAATGAGAATATTAGTTAATTACCAGAAAATCTAAGCTGACAATATCAGTTTAACCAGAAAATGAACATTGCAATCACTAAAAAAAGAAAAGAAAATGAACACTATTGTAGGTTTATATATAAAATGAAACTCATGACAATAGAACAATTCACTTCAATTCATCTCCTTCATCACTGTTCTCTGAAGCAAGAGCTAGACTGGGGGAATAGGTGTGAAGCAGGTCAGTGGCACAGAACTTGGCTTGCTAGAAGGCTGCGAAAATGCCGATGCTATACCATCTCCACCCTTGTTTTCTGTCTTCCTCAAAGCAACAATGATGCTTTGAGCAGCTCTTGCAACACCACGACCCATATTGCCTCAATGCTAGTTCGTTCTTCCCATGGGCTACCGATTCTATGTTGGAAACATTGTGTATAGGTGTGTCAAAGAAAGATTCTTTTCAAATATTATTGAAATATTTTATAATCGAGAGTTGCAACTTTCTGCTTGAAGGGTTACATTGCTTTAAGAAATATCTCTTTAAGCATCCCTTCAATATTTATAAATAACCCCTCTATCTCTTCATTTGAGCCAATTCAGAAAATAAGAGATATGAGAAGATTAAGAGAATCCTGGAGAATGAAAACCTTTTGTCTCTTACTGAGTTCTATTATCTTTCGCCAGTTCTGTCTCCTTGTATCCTTACAGGAAGGGTTCGTTTAATCCTGGGGAGTATCCATTCCTAATTTTTCTAGGGGGTTGCAGAATAACTCTTAAGGAAAGTGTCCTTAGACACGACTCGAACCATACACACTCTATTGATTTTTGTAGATTTTGCCAACAAACTTAAGAGTTACTTCCTGCTAATATTGTGAATCGCTTCATGATGGGTGATCTCCAATTTATTACAAAGGAAATGAGATAAGTTTTAATTCCAATCTCTCTCTCCTTCTATTTAATTTTTTACATGTGAAAATTACTACGAGTTGCGATTCGATTTTGATGGTCGGTAAAAATTTCATTATGGCATACCATTTGTCCTGAAAGTATATTTTGCATATGATATATATGAATTTTGAACTAGAAATCATCATCTTCAAATATTAAAATAAACTCAGGAAATGGGAATCAGCTTTCTAAATCAAACTCGAATCTTGCATATATTATGATGGGTTTCTTGTATTTCAAAGAGTCATTAAGTTGAAATCGTTGATGGGTTTTTCTCCATAGATTTCTCGCCCTTGAATGATTAAATAACTGTTGATTATGATAAGTTTTATGTGTATTTCCGTTGGAGGGTTTGATTTGTCAACATTGAAGTTATTTTGGTTGTTATCAGTAGGGGTGTTGAGAGTATAAGCTTCATCTCTGTCATTTCATAAACGGTTACATGATTCTTTTTCTTAATGGGGTTGATGCCAAGCTATGGAGTTTTGTTTCAACAACATAGTCGATTTTTGCTCTCGGTTTCATAATATTGTTTTTTATTGGCATTTTTATTGGAAAACCAGTCAAGTTCTGTCGTGAGCCTCTGTCCATGCATTTTCCAGTGTGCATTTTTACACTTTGAATGTTATTGAGGTATGACTCTATCAGCATATTTAATAAATTTGTGAATTGATATGGAATCTTTTATGGCATCTTTGTGTCTCTTCATGAGTGTTATAAACATGTGGCCTGCTTATGTTCCTGATGAGTTTTCTTTTCATTCCTCCGAATGGGGAAAGAAAAATAGATAATTAGTAAGAAGGGTGGCTGACGGTTTCCGACGGTTTCATATGATGCGTTTTAACGTTTTGCAAGTTTATATTACTACACATATTGTCACAGTGAAGGAATTTAGTAGTTGAGTACATGCCATAGAAATACAACCCATGAAAAGTTGATGATTCAATTGGTAACGATAACATTGGATATGGTTGCAAGCGATTTAATAGTTTAATATTTGGAACATGAATTAGTGAGAATTCATTGTGTTTAAGATCACTTGCGTTTCTGTTGTGAAAATGCTTTTAACATGATCATATTAATATGGTGAAAACATATATGTGTGGATTGCAAGGGGATCTTTGACGGTAAAAATTTTAATTTATTTGATGAGGTACTATGATTCTCACACTCTAAAACTTGCTATTGTTCATTTATGTTCTTATCTCTTCAAACTGGGAATATAATGTTGGGAAATGGTAAGATGTTACTGTTGGGGGAAACTCTCAAAGTAGTGAAAACATTGAAAAGTAGAAATCTATGATTTCTTTAAAGAATTGATTGAAAGTGCCTATCATGATTTTTCATCTGTTCATATTTGTGCGGTGACAATTTTGTCTAGTATAATTCAAGGAAATTAGATAACACCTTGTAGAAAATGGATTTAAAATTGTAATGCAGGCAAAAATTCTAATTTAAATAGAATATTTATAGTGAAAAGTTGTGAAATATAATTGCAATATTTAAAAGTGTGGGGGTGTTTCACAAAATCTTTGAGTTAAAATAATATGTGTAAGATTGCTAGCCTCATTTTATAAAAGCTTTGCTATGATAGAAATTTAAAAGGATGCTTTATTATTTGCTATTGAGAGCAAATGTTGTGAAATATCTGTGTGGTATGGTAGTAATATGAACATTTAATCATTTATCTAGTGAAGAGCTAAATGTGGTTTTAATTTTCATGATATCATTTTTTTGTGGTGTGTATTTATCTTGATATAAATATGACTATTGTGATTATTGAATTGTGTGCTTCATACAAGTATGAGTGTAGCAATTGTGATTTTGAGTATTGAAGTTATAAAGGAGTAATGACTATCTATAACATTGAGGAATGACTATAGAGTTTGGTTGTAAACCATTGTGTGAATATTCCTTACGATGACAACATATTATTTAAGTTGTTTTTTGCTCAATCTAGTCAAGCACAAATTTTGAGAATTTGTTGCATTAATGGATATTAATCCTTGTGATATAACTTATATTACATGGTGATTGAGCATATGTATAAATGTACAGTCCAATGAGGGAAATGAAATATTTAAGGGGTACCATAAAATTTGATATCATATAGTGTGAATTTCTATTGTATTGAGATACACAGATGTTAACTGAATTTTAGTTTTATATGAAAAATCCACAAGAGAAAATTCACCTTTAAGGGTGGTAAAATTTAAAAGTTATGTGAGTCAGAGTTGGTTACTCTAGTATTGGTTGAAATTGGAGGCTAAGTTGTTGAAAACTACTTAGCAAATATGTTGGTGTGAAACCAATAATTAGTGTCGATGAAATATGGTTGCAAAAAAGCCATAGCCATTGTAAAGAGAACAATGATGTGAGAAATCGTTTAAGATATAATGTGAAAAAGCGCTTGAAAATTGTGGAGTTATCTCAATTGATTTTGTGAGGTCTAAAGTTGACATATCGAATCCATTAACATAACCTTGGGATAAAACGAATTAGTCGAGGGGAATGGGACTGAAGCCAACTTGAAAATGACAACAATGGTAACCCAACCTTTGTGATCGGTGATCCCATGAAGAAGGTTCAATAGGTAAGAACAAGTCGTTTGTCAGTTCTGCTAGCATTAGAATAAATTACTAGTCCTTTCCTATGACACAGGAGAATGCTAGAATGCACGTTTGGAGGGTTGAGTGAAAAGCTCTTAATGATTCCATAATCCTATGGGATGGTGTATTCAGTGCATGTACACTTAAAGAAATCACCTTTACGAATGTAGAGTGGGGCTGCTCCTATGAAATATTGGCGAAATCTCTAAAGCATTCATTATGCACTGGGACACGCGCACAACCGTCTTAACTCGTAAAACCGCCGTTAACAGTGGAAATGTAGGGGTATAATCTGACTCTTAATACCTCTAGTATGCATCAAGAGGTTATTGGTTCAATGTCCATAGGGCAACCGATATCTCCGCATACCAAGTGTTATTGGTCTAGGTCTAATTCAAAGTTCAAAGAACTACTAGATACAATGGTTATGTCCATGTGTAAACTCAGGTAATGATGTGCTTTTTTTTGACACATGTGGGGGATTGTTGGAAACATTATGTATAGGTGTATCAAAGAAAGATTCTTTTCAAATATTATTGAATTTTTATAATGGAGAGTTGCAACTTTCTACTTGAAGGGTTACATTGCTTCAAGAGATATCTCTTTTAAGCATCCCTTCAATGTTTATAAATAACCCCTCTATCTCTTCATTTGAGCCAATTCAGAAAATAAGAAACATGAGAAGATTAAGGGAATCCTGGAGATTAAAAACCTTTTGTCTCTTACAGAATTCTATTATCTTCCGCCAATTCTGTCACCCTGTATCCTTACAGGAAGGGTTCGTTTAATCTTAGGAAGTATCGCTTCCTAATTTCTCTAGGGGGTTGCGAAATAACTCTTAAGAATAGTGTCTTTAAACGCGACTCAAATCATACACATTCTATTGATTTTTGCAGATTTTGCCAACATTCTGTAGCCAAATCAGAGGTGACGAGATTATAGCTTCAACTAACTGGAGGCGATATATGCAAATAAAGTACTCTGGAAGAAGAGGAAGCGGCAACGAGGACTACAGAAGGAAAGGGAAAGGGTTTTTAATGGAAAGGGTAGTGTTGGAATATTGTAAAATTAGTATGATTATTTTAGTCAGGTTTAAACCCCAACTTTCCCATCCCTTCAAAAAACCCCAATTTTGGAAGTTTAGAGAGAGGAGGGAAGGGTGAAAAAAAGAAGAAAATTGGCACCTAACCTCCCCTCATTTTTCCCTAACCAAACATACTTATCTTCATCACACCCCTAACCTCCCCTTCAAAAACCCCAAACTAAACAATGCCTTAGATGAAATGGAGGATTAGAATTAGAGAAAAAGAAAGTAAAAAGATGGTAAGGAAATGTAGACGTTCCAAACCACTAGCCGACACGCGTCCATATAGAAGCCCATTTGAGGGGAATCCACGTCACATGTCTACAATATGCGCAAAAACGACGTTTACTAGAGGGGAGCTTTTCCTGTAATGTGCCAAGTGCCAACTTATGTTCGGTTTTACATCAGCAAATTTATTTCTTTAACTAATAATCCCATTTTTATTTTATTTATTTGAATTAGCTTTTTAAGAGTGATTGTATGTAATATGAGATAAGTTAAATATGTAAAATAAGTTTTGTCTTGGTTTGTATGAAAGTGATTTTAGAAGTGATTCTGAGTGAGTATTCAACAAACAAACCCTAACTCGTTTAACTTATAGTTCAACTTCTAAAAATGTTGGAAATGAAAAAGGGGAAGTTATGCGTAGGCTATAAGAAAAAGACAAAAAAAATCACTTTCAAATTCTTGAAAATCATGAACTTGAAGTGGATTCTCACGAGACTTATATTTAATTAACTGTAAAAATAAAAAAGACCTTCATACGCTCATTATCTAAATTGAAGTATGAGAGAGAAATGTGTAAAGGAATCAAATAAGCTACCACTCGCATGAGCGCAAGTAGAGCCAAAGATAACCTTCCGTTCACAGCTCCCATTTTTGTGGCCTTCTTGAACTTCCGTTGAGTCCATTCATCACAAGTCTTCGATATTTGTGTGTATGCGCGCATGCAAAGAGTTCTGGTAAGTGATCGTAAACCCCATAGCTTTCTGTCTTCTCGTCTCTTGTTTGCCATCTCCAGTTTGTTGGAGGTCTGAGATCTATATTTCTGAACACAGAAGCGATCGGAGAAGACGTTACTGTGTGGAGCTAAAGGTAAAGGTGTGTGTGGGCCTTCCCTAATTCCCCTTTCTTTGCTCTATCTTTATGCCATTTTAGTATCTCAATCCCTATTTTGTATTCCCGTATTTACCAGCCAATTCTCAAAGCTTTAAAGATCACGAGGCTGCATCGTTGTTCAAAGTTGTAAAATTATATGAAGATGAAGATCATGCAATTTGGAGGAGATTGTAACTATGAAGTTAGTTACGAAACCTTGATCAACAGGTATTCTTCACGAGCTCAAATGCAGCAAAAATACATCGCATAAAGCTGATGATTCAAGAACTGCCAGGCCAAGAGAGGAGATAACCTCTTGATTCTGTAGATGCATGAAGAAGAATGCAATTTTTACGTGTTTAAAAAAGTTAGAAAATCAAGCTTAGCTCATTTTAAAAAAAAAAAAAACTTATTCTGATATGAAACTACTGAGAGAGATCAAAGTCTTGAAAAAGCAAAAAAATCTAGGAGAAAAAGAGTTCGGCTGTCTTCTTTGTATTTATTATTATGATAAAATATATGTTTGATTTTTTTTTAATTTTACATTAAATTTTAGGTGTACCTTTACTTTTTTATTTTTGTTAGTTCTATTTAATGAAAAGTATTATTTCTGTAAATTTAAATGATGGTTATATAATTAAATGATAATAAAATATGCTTAAATTTTATTTCTTAAATATAGTCATTTTTAAATTTTAAAATTTAACTATCTTTCTTCAGTTTTAATTACAAAATCACTGTTTAAATTTTAGAGTTATTATTTTCATTAAATAAAAATAATAGTATTAAGAATAAATGACTAATAAAGTGTATTTTTTTTAAACTTTGGTCTTCTTGTTAAGACATATTCTTGTAGTATTTTCCAAAATGATAATTGTTTTTGGAATAACAAAACATTTTTAAAGCACTAAACCTGCAAGTTATTTAGAAAAGTCACATGCGTAGTTATTTTTTTGAAATAAAAAGTTGTATGAAAATGCTGATAGCTTGACTAATTAAAGGAAACCTTTGACTGAAATATTATAATTTATAAATGAATGGTTTTGTAGGAGGACGATTCATAATAACGCAGTTGTGAATTTGTATCTTGGAGAGGACGATTTTAAGTTAAGCCGCCATTGATAAGTTGCAATGCTTCTACGAAGTTGGTAAATATCATAATTTTGTAGTAACCATGATCCCAGAAAAATTCTTTTATTATAATTCCCATAAATTTTGTAGTGATGAGAATATAGAGTTTTATTTTTGTGGAGTACTATGGGAACTTTTTTTTTTTTTACGTAGAATGGGGCTCTTTTAAAAAAAAAATTTGAAAGGAATACTATTATTACTGAAAAGCACTATTACCCTTGAAATCGGACTTAACGGACGTTGACTTCTTTATTGAGTAATTAAGTCTTATCTACATTTGTTATCTACACGAACAATCTAGTTTATATATTTATTTGAATTAACTGTAGAAGTTATATTTTTAATTTAATTTACTATTTATAAGATAAGTATGCTTAAGTGATAATTACGTTACCGTTCTTTTTAAGACTCATAGCTGTTAGGAAATAATTATCATCTGGCCAATTTTTTCCATTTTCTTTTTTGCCCCCTAAAATTTTACCTGAAAAAGTTAATGGGAAGGTCCTTACATTTTCTCTCATTTTTTTTATTGGGTCCTTTAATTTTTCACCTAGGCCTGCATCATGAGAGGGTGAGATTCACATACCCACAAAATTCACACTCAGGCTATAACCCACAAGCTCTATTTTAAGGGATGGAGAAAAAGAATAATAATAATAAGAGTTAAAGGGTAAAAATGATTTGGAAGTTTTTTGGAAAGAGCTTTGATCAGACGGAAATTATCGATGAGGCATTTTGGATACGAAAATTTTAAAATGGAGTATTTTGGACCCTGCTGTTAAAAACTCCATTAAAGTTGACTATCTTTTCCATTGAAGAGTTGAAGATTAACACGTTAGGGTTTTTAAATGTTCCATTTTAAAACTTCCGAATTCAAAATGGCCCTTTAACGACTTTCGTGTAACCAACGCCATTCCAAAAAAACTTATGATTACTTTTATCCCTTGAACCTAATAATAATAATAACCGGTGCAGGTTACCAAGCATTCCCCCATGTCAAAACGACGGCTGAGATCATGTTGCTTTATCAGTTTGTTCGCAAATGACCTGCCGCTGCAACTGGTCCCCAAGCACGCACTAAATAAATAGTCCGGGTGGCTAGGGTTTTTTTGTGTTCTCGTTTTGGCTCGCGACTCCAGATGGCTAGGATCATGTTGTGTAGAGCTAGAAGGTATGGTGCCTCCTTCAAATCTGCTTTGTTCTCTTCGTCTATTTCCATCTGCTTGCCATCGTTCACTCCCTTGCTCCCATGTTCCCAACTTCTATTTTCATTTCCGTTTACTAAATCCTCAAAGCATTGAAGATTCTGTGTATTCCTTTAACTTATTGCTTCATATCCGTCATCCACCCAAATTATTAAGATTTTAGGATCAATTGCTGATATGATATGTTATCTTACTCTTGTTGTTTCAGTTTTCACGCGAGCAAGATATATGGGATTCACGCCATCTTTGGTTGCACTGAACATCTTTGTTAACTGTTACTTCTGTGGGTAAAATGAATTTCGCTGCTTTCTCTGGCATTCTTACTACGGGCTGGCAGTTAGATAGGATGGCCACCTCAATGAATGAACTTTTTTTCATTGATGGTGCTGTGAAAAGTTCTATTGGAGAGTATTTTATCTTGATGAAGTTAGTTACGTGACCTTGATTTATGCATCTAATTTAATAGATGAGATTCTTTCAATGTTAAAGTAATGTTGAAAAGTGTCCTGTTAAATTACCTAATTAGTTATTAGGTTGGTGAAGCCATGGATCTCTTTAAAAGTATGTCCAATAACTTCAAAAGAATGTCATGTGTGCAAGATATTTTAAGATCAGTTATTCTTATAATCATAGGATTAAGAGTGAGAAGTGATTCTTACTTCCTCATAAGAGCCTTGCTTCTTATTAGAGTTAGGAGACGGAAACAACTCAAAAATCTTTTATTTTTATGGTGGATGAAATAGTTAGAAAGCATGTTCCATGTTGACAATTTGTTGATTTAGTAAACTCAAAATAAATGTGAAAGGAGAAGGTTGCTTGGGATTCCTCTTCCTAGTTAGTGACCATGTGTTTTGTGTCATTAAGATGGAGTTATTGGAGTGGTAATATGGGATTGCATGCCATACACACAAGGGCGATCTTGTGCTGACTATTGTGGTGATGCCTTATCTCCCTACCAATGCAATTTGTGAACAACGGAGGGAATTTTCTGGGCATTAAACCTCCTTCAAGATGATTATGCATATGACCCTTGGCAAGTCTTGGAAGTATGCATGCCCCAAAATTGCACCATGCAGGTATATCTCTGTTCTAGCTTTTGATTGTGTAAAGCAAAAATTTGCTCTGTTTTGCAATTTGAATTTGGTTGTTTCCTAGAACCTTAACACAAGGTCTTCATACTTCTATATCGGTTGTCAAATCTGAATATCTTTGTTTTACATATTTACATGTGATCCATCTTTCTTTGGCAGTATCAATTAAAGTTTCATTTAATCCATCCTCCTAATTTAAAAATGGAGGAGTCATTAGTCCCAATGAGATCATTACTAAGATCAGTATTTTTGCTTCGATTGTAACATCAAGGCTTTCCTTTCATGTTATTTCAATTAACAAGTAGTAGTTTTTCCTTTTTAGAGACAAAGCATAGTCCTTGTAGAATGGATGGATGATGTTGGTTCTATAATGACTCAGGAAACATTTTTGCAATGCAGGCTGGAAGGGTAGATCAGATCTGCTTGGTTTGATTCCTATATGCAAGAACTGGTACTCAAATTCGTGTGAAGAAAGTAGAAGAGATAACGAACTAGTATAGACTTTCAACATAAAAGAACTGAAGAATCATAACTGCTATCTCAGTGTTTGGAAGGAATTTGGATGCATGATCCTCAATTGCAAGTTAGATGATGTGTTCTTGTTTGCTGTGTTTATATCTTTTTAATTAGTTTAGTTTTGAGAATAGAGAAAGCTCTCTCTCTTCTTTTGTTTTTTTCCCCACTAAGCACAAATATCTATTTTTTGGAGGTGATCTTGTTTAGACTAAATGTGAAGACCTCTTTGTGCAGAGATTCATGGTTCACCATGTTGTCTGTGCGCATGTTTATGGTAAACCCAAGAAGCCCTAGCCACACACCAGTCAAGTCCAAACTGAATTAGTCATCATCTCTTAATTTTTTATTCAGTAAATAATAACTCGTTTTAATATAATTTAAAAATTAATTTGTTATCATCGAAATATTTAGAAGGCTTGGTGTCAACAAACGATGATTAAAAAATTTAAACTAACGTGGAATTGAATGTGTGTGTGTGTGTGTGTCTTAATCATGTTTGTCCCACACTGATAAAGTTGCCCAAAATTTCCTGGATTTTCCCCGCAATCAGAAGAAAATGATTTCATTACAAAATGCAGTTAACCCTAATTTCAGCAAATTTCAACTAAAATTTTTTTCAGCATCCACTATGTTTCGTGATTGCATAAATGGAATTTACATACGACAATTGATAAATTAACTGGAATTATAAAAATTATCAAATATATGTGTGTATACATATAAATCCAAACAGACAATATTCTATTCGTTGAGTTTTATGTTTTTTTGGTAATGTGTTTTCGAATTTTATGTTTTTCCTATCACAAAAACAATCCGGGAAAATTGGGACCAAATCTTATCACAAAATCAATTTTTTTAAAAAAAGAAAAAAAGAAAAGGGCATCATATAGCTCAACACAGTAAATCCTGAATCGAGCCTTTTGGTCCGACGGACATCAAAACGACGTGTCGTTCACATTAGGCTCTGCACGCTGCTATATATATATATATATATATATTGCCAACAATGCACGCTCCTGCACATAAGCTAGTGCCGGTAACATGGCCTAACCCATGGGTTGGGTTGGGTTGGGTTGGGCAAAAACAGCCGGGTCTTTTTAACATGCACCCACCTAATTTACACACGTGGTCAACTAACCCGCCAACCAGTGGGTCAACCCGCCAACTTTTTTTTTAACAAATTAAAATTGCTTTATAAAAAAATATGTAGATAACATGTTATTATAATGTAAATCTAATTAATATTGAATATTTTTTGATCATATTATTGGATTATATTTAATTTAAATTCAGTCTTATAAAGTGTATTATATATCTTTAAGTTGTATTATCTAAAATTTGAATTAGATATTTTATGTTCAAGTTGTGATATATTTTTATTAATTAAATTTATGAAAAAAATTATTTCATTTAAGCTATTGAAACAAATAAAAAAGATATTTTAAGTGTAAGTTAAAAAAAATATTATGGATAAGAAAAATATAAAAAAATTTTAAAAAAAAGTGATAGGCTGGGTTGGGGCGGGCTCAACCTATATACATGTGGGTATTTGGGGCGGGCTCAACCCTTGGCGGGTCAACCCATACCCGTAGATTGACCCATATTACTAGCACTATCATAAGCTAAGGGTTGAACTGGTTGATTGGGCTTTTCTGAGATCTAGTCTTTCGAGTTGAACTCTAATTTTGAATCCAAACATAATTTGTAAACTTTTTATAATACAGCTATGGCAAAAATCACACAAGAATAAATCAAAATAATGGTTAAAAACTTGGTTAAAATCAAAGAAAAAAAAGGAGACCGGACCAGCCAGTCCGGTTCACTATTAGACCGTGGACCAAGTTAACCCGACTTCAACCTGGTCAACCCGGTAAAAAATCGGGTTGACAGGGTCATATATTTTTGTTTAAAGAAATTTTATAGGCTTTTTTGTGCTTTTTTTTAAAAAAATTTATATGCTTCATTTGCTTTTTTTTTTGTTGAAAAATTACGTGAAGGTCTCAAGCAAAAGAATTAATATTAGAAAGGTCTCAAAAATGTTCTTAATAACAAGTAAAAGAGTACCATTAACAAGTGAATGAGTTATCAATAGCAACATTTGAAACATTTCTGATATTAATTTTCTTGTACGGGACATTAATGCAATTTCTCTTTTTTTTGGTTTACTGTTTTTATTAATATTTAGTGACAAAGGGAAGAACTAGATGGTGTTTCTTCATTTCCTTTTTTTTACTACAAACATGGTTTTTTTATGATTGATTCTTAGCGTTTTATGATTGATTAATGAATTTTAATGATATTTTTTTATTATGAATGATTATTAATTACAATGACTAAAAGATTTTAACTGATAAAGATG
Source organism: Vachellia collinsii (assembly GCA_006871305.1). NCBI lineage: Eukaryota > Viridiplantae > Streptophyta > Magnoliopsida > Fabales > Fabaceae > Vachellia > Vachellia collinsii. The sequence goes on along the minus strand of QFDD01000148.1, from coordinate 40,916 downwards.
AATATTTTGAAATTAAACATTATTAAAAGTACTATATTTTAATATTGTCAATTAAATGTCATTATTTTAATATGGCCGGTATGACCCCGATCTAACCCATTAATCTTGACACACTGCCTCGACCGGTTCAATGCCCGGTCCGATTTTTTGAACCTTGGTTAAAATGCTTCCTCATCCAATACCAATAAAGTTCTTTTTCTCTTACATGACAATTACCACCCAAGAACATACTCCTCTTTTGCCACTATTGAAGTTGAGTAGAGAGGGTAGGGGGTTTACTTTAATTATTAACCAAAACCTCAGTTTATTTATGTTTTAAATTTATTTATTTTTTAAATTACCTCTGTTGATTGTATACGTTGAAAGATTTTTTTTTTTATCTTATAATGCAAATTATTGAAAGTAATATTTTATGGAAATCAACACATGTTTTTTTATAAATATCTAATTAGTTATTTAGATTTTATATTTAGTATCTGAGTACCCTCGGGCTACGTTCTCATATCAACTTCTAAGAGGCTACTACATATTCAAGGAGAAATTTGACAACATTATACTGTCATGTTTAAGACAGTAAAACATTAAATGTTATCTTAGTGAGATTTGAACATTTATTTACTATGTTATAAGGGGACCAATGCCCACTATTAGACCCAATGATGAAGTCCCTATAACGTCAAAAACAAAACAAAAACAGAAAAAAAAGAAAAAAAAAATGAAGGCATCCCTTTCACTATTAACCATTTAATTGTAAACAGCCTCAACTACAGGAATAGATTTTTTTTTTTAAAAAAAATTTATATTATCTCTATTTTTAATATAAATGTCAGTTAACTTTTTTTGAAATATTAAAAATTTAAATTAATAATATATCTATCATTTTTTTCAAACTAATTTGCTTGATTTATAAATTAATATATAATCTAACGATACATATAAATATTTTAGAATATATGTTATAATTAAGTGATTCATTTAACTTTTTTTATCAGCAAAAAAGTCAACTAGCTCTTATATTAAGGAATTGAGTTAGTGGGAACCAATTCAAACGCTTACTTAAGTTATAAAAACTAATTGATGAATTTTCCATATAAGCCACTAAAGATATACATTATTGTTTGTGAGAATTCCATTTTGGCTTCAAGTTTCATCATCTTTGTTCAGGTGTATGGTGTTTGTTAAGTGTCTTTGACTCCTTGTCAATGTAATTTCATTTCCCACCATGCCTTTATTTGTGTCTATGTTTTTGTGCGGATTTGTTTATTAATATTTATTGAGCCATTTTGAATCTAGCTGAAGCTCAGCAACTTAGCCTTTAAGCTGGTCTACGTGATGACCCAACCCATAGTCACGATGATTTGGCTCAACTTGCCATGACACGACGTTATTTGATCCATTTTCATTTAAAAAACAATAACACGGGAGACTCATCCTATTCTACGAGTTACCGAGTTGGTATGGTGAATTGAGCCGAGTCGTCATGACTTAGAGTTGGACTATCACCCTAAATTGGTTTAGTAGTCAGGTCGAGTTTCAATTTGATTCACTCGGATCAATCCGATTTTCATTATGATGCTTATATCTCACTTATTTAACATTTACATAAGTTTAATTTAAGATATTATGAGCATAGGGATTAATGTTTATAATTGACAAAACTAGAAGGATCCAATAAAAAAAATTATAACACTAATTAAAAAAAGATAAAATTATAACAAGTGGCAAATAAATTTCTCTATTGGCTTTGCAATATTAAAAGGAAAGGGACAAAAATTTATTGTTATAGTGGCTCCGTTATGGAGCAGGGAGGTGCCCCACAATTAATTTAATTTGTATATGGTATAATATATTATTTTTATATATAATAACATTAAATTTTGATATAATGTCCCCACATAATCTTGAAATTTTGAACACACCCAACACAATCAACTTAATTAAACGCACTCATGCATTTTTTTATGTTATTTATTGATTATTGATTTAGTCTTCATATAAATGGGAAATCAACATGATTTAAAACTTGAACTAATCAACTAAACATTCTTTGTCAATGATACACAGGTTTCATGCACTCAAACCCATAAGCCAAATAATGTACCCCAACATCTAAATTTCCTTGTAGAAGATCATGAATCCGACAAAAAAAAATGAAATGAGCTGATTTATTATAAAGTAGTGAATCAGTGTTCAAATCTTCATGCTAATAAAACCAGACAGTACCTTGGTTAACTCCACTAACCTATACTTAAAAAAATGGAAAATGGAATAAACCCTAGTTGGGTAGTAATCTCCAAATAGTCTAAAAAATGATCAACAATGTTGAATTCTAAGTTAACAAAAGAAGCTCACATTTGATGATGTGACTTAAATTAGTAGGCCAGGACCATTTTAATGTACAATAAAAATATGTGATTTGTTTGTATAGTAACTTGTGTATTTCAGTATTTGTATTGATGATTGCTATGCATAAGCCTTGGAACTATTGGTTTTCTATTTCTGGATTCTACATTGTTTCTTGTTGCTGTCGTTTTTTTTTTTGTAATTTATGACCTAAATGATTTCTGTTTTTAAAGAAATCACTTTTGGCAACTATATATTATAGTTAACCAATATGAAAGTGATACTTTTGACAGCACTCAAAAATGTATGAATACAAACACACGCAAAAAACTAAGCTTTTTTTTTTAATAACAATTGGCAAATAAATTTTTTCTCGTCTTTGCAATATTAAAAGGAAAGCGACAAAAATTCGCTGTTAGCGGCTCAGCCATGATAAAAGGGAAGGGAGATGGCCCACGAATTTTTTTTTTTGTTAATTTTTGTGTGTGTCTATATATAATATTTTTATTTATATAATAACATTTAATTTTGATATTATGTCCCCATGTAATCTTGAAACTTTTGTACACACTCAATATAATCAACTTAATTAAACCTAACTCATGCATTTTTTATATTATTTAATAATTTACGTTTAATCCACCAAACCCACGCATGTATAGTTTTTGGAATTTTCCTCATTTCCTCATTTTTTTTTAATTTTCTTGTCTATTTTTACCACTAAAATTTGTCCTTGCCTATTTTGTGTTCTTGACTTTAGTTTTATTTTGTGCCACCTTTTCCTTTTTCTTTATCAGCTCTTCACCTTTTTTTTTCTTTATGTCTACTTATGTTTTACAAATATAATTTTATTATAACACCACAAAAAATTGTATTGTTGTTATTAGATAAAGCTTATCTTGTGTTACCATATACACATTTTTTTTTAGAATTTGATAATAATAAATTTTAATAGTCTCACTGGATAGTCTCTCTAAAATAATGAGATGATACTCTTCTAATTCTACATATAAAATACACTTTTCTCTTTAAAATAATATGAGATGGATACTCTTCTAGTTCTACATATAAAATGCACTTTTCTCTTTAAAATAATATGAGATGGATACTCTTCTAGTTTTACATATAAAATACACTTTAAGTTTAAGTTCTTCCTTAAAGTGGGTATAGCATTAAGGACACATGAGGAATATTTTTTATATATTAACTTGATTGGACTAAATTTGAATATTCTTAGGCTTAATTGGTGTAGCTTTTCAAAAGTAGATTTTTTTTATTCATTCATGCTCAAATTCAAAATTTCATATTTAAGCGGCTAAATTTAAAACAATGTTTAAGCTGGCAACATATAATTTTCAGCATAATTTTAACAAGCAATATATGAATATCGAGGTGAAATTGTTGGCATTTATATAAAAAGGAAAATCCTTGATTACAAAAAAAAAAAAAACAGAGAGAGATGAAAACCATGTTATATTTCTCCTATAAATTTGAATGCAATTTTAAATTTAGAAGAGAGAAGCAAAACTACTATTAAATAGTCCATTTCACTTACTTTTTTTTATACAAAAAAAATTACGAAAACAAATTATTATAAGTTTAAAAATATGAAATTTTCATTAATTTAAAAAATTAGATAGAAATCCCTATTTAAAACTTTTATTAGTGAAAAGGACCTAACTTCCACTTATCATTGTTACAAGATTTTAACTATAACATCCTGATTTTTATTTACATAATATAAAAAAATTTAATTATTATTTTGTATGATAAAAATTTTTGTGTGTATTGGGCGTAAATAAAAAAAATAAAAATGAAATTTATATAGATAATAATAAGGATAATAAGAATAATTATAAAAAATAATAATAAGAAAAGAGAGATAATTCGGATGACAATTTTAAAATGGGGTTGTTCCTTGCAATTTTCTCTTTTGGGCCATGTTGTGTAATTCTAACCAAAAGATTTATTTAAGGGGAAATTACACTGCAGTCCCAAGGAAGAGATTTTACTACCAACAAGTCCCTAGAAATGATGAAATCATTTCCATGTCCTATGGGACTTCAGAGTAATTATTTGTAGAAGCAAAATGACTAAAATGCCCTCTATTATTTTAACTTTTGAAATAAAACATATTTTGATCATATGAAAATCAGCACGTTCTCTCCTCTCTTTTGCGCACTTTCTCCTCTGCTCCATCATCCATCATCTTCTACATTTGATCATGCAAATCATCTCCTTCATTGATCATCTACCATACTAAGGTGGAGGCACCATTCCCCTAGTAGATTTGCAAGCTTGGAGGTTGGCAACTCCCATGTTATTTTTCTATATAAAGTCTGAAAAGTGTATATTGTTGTCTAAAAATTGATTAGTTTAGGCTTTTTGGTGTATAGGAGATCGTTGTATACAAACATTTTTTATCGTATGTCATCTTTATGATGTAAGTTGTTGTTTAATTGTATGTTGATTAGGGTTTTGAAGTATGCTCTGTTTCTGATAACTTATGCTCTGTTTCTGTTTAGCTCTGCTGTGTATATAGGAGGAATGAATGAAAAAGATGAAGCTGTTGTGTTTTAAGAAATTATGTTACATGAGTTGAAAATGTGTTGTCAACATATGTTTCAGTAGTTGTTAATCGGGCTGGTTTAGTTGTTAATAGAAAGCTCCTATGCTGAGAACAACTGTTATGTAAACTAAAAATGTATTGTCAATATAAGCGTCGATAGTTGTTAATATAAGTGGTTTAGTTGTCAATGATAAGCTTCTTTGTGCTGATAACAACTAATACGGGAACTAAAAATGTGTTGTCAATATTAGCCTCGAAAGTTGTCAATATGGCTGGTTGAGTTGTCAGTAATAAATTTCTGATGCAGGGTATTGGTGAAAATGGCAAGTACGTCTAGGAAGCACATATTATGTTTTATTCATATTGGAGGGAAATTTGTAAATGGAGAAGGTGATATCCGATATATGGGAGGTAATGTGAGAATAAAAATCATTAAGGAAGGCACAACATTTGAAGAATTGAGATTTCTTATAGCATCTATTGTGGGAAAAGAAAGTAATGGAGTGGTTATGAAATTCATAATTTGCTTTGATGGTACAAGTATATTTGTGGACTTGGTAGATGATGAAGGGGTAGAGCATTTCATTAGTTTCAATGGAGAAAGTGGTCATATATATATTGGAGAAGATTGAAACGACAATACACAACCAACAAGGGAGGATGCGAGAGAGGATGAATTTGTTTAAATTGTGTCAATTTATTGAACTATTGTTGACTATTGTCATTTGTTGTCATGTAAGTTGTCATTCAAATGATCATGATTTGTAATTACTAACACCATAAGTTGTCATTGGCTTCAGGATAGAGAACCTAGTTCGAAGTTCAGATGGATCCTGTATTTCTGCATGGAACTTAGTTAATGAGTCACTACCATTAGCATGTGTTGTTGAAATGGTGCCCACACCAATACCAGAGATGAATTCTACAAAATGGAGGGATTTGATTATTGGTAAAGGTCAAGTTTTTCTTAGTGCAATAGTCCTTCGACAAACTCTATACAAGTATAGCATTGCACACAAGTTCATATATCAATTTGTGAAGAACAATCAGCAAAAGATCATAATTAAGTGCAAGGTCGAAGGATGTCCTTGGTACATAGGTGCTTATGAAATGGGAAAAAATAATGATTAGATAGACATGCAACTCGTATGATTTTTTTGGATGGGTTGTTAAACTACTTGTAATTATTCAGTTGAAAAAACTAATATGTTGCTATAATTATGCTACTGTTACACAATTTATAATTATGGTGCTGTAATTATGCTACATGTAATCAAGGACTCTAAGTTTTCAATATATACTTAATGTTTTTAGCTCAAATTAATTTTTCAATTAAGTGTATTATCATTTACTGTACTCATGTTGTCATTTAAGGCCAGTTCAATTGTCATTTAATGTTGGTGCTCAACTTGTCAATACGGGTGCTAGGGTTGTCAATTATGGTGCTTGAGTTGTCAATAAGGTATTGGCCCTGGCGAACTTAGACATTTGTCAATGACTGGCACTAACTTGTCAATGAGGTTGCTATGCTTGTCAATTATGATGATTGAATTATCAATATGGTATTTGGCCCTGGCAAACTTAAACAGTTGTCAATGACATGCACTAACTTGTCAATGCGGGTGCTCGGGATGTCAATTATGGTGCTTGAGTTATCAATGTGGTATTTGGCTCTAACGAACTTAGACAATTGTCAATGACAGGCACTAACTTGTCAATGCTAGTGCTCGGATTGTCAATTATGGTACTTGAATTGTAAAAACAGATTTAATGTTTCAGTTGTCAATTAATGTGTTTCAGTTGTCAAGCAAGGTACTTTAGTTGTAATTACAAAATTAACATCAATTAATTTGTCAGTACATATTTAATGTTAAAAATAGAGCAATTACATGCAGCCAAAATCATTTCATTTGCTCAATGTGTCAATATATACAAAATTCAAAAAGGTCCTTGCAACAAAATACACATAAATATATTTCTTCCTCTTCCTTTCTTGCTTGTTATCATGTAAAGTACATTATTAGCATGTAAGTTGTTCCTATGGGTTACAAGCCATCACAAACATCTGAACTTCACTTGACGAAGTTCATCTAGTGAGTACTTTGGCATCGTGTGTCCAGCATCATCGTAGATGGTGCCATCCCACATTTGTAATTAAATTAGCACATGAACCTTACAAGAGGCCCTACGATGAAAAGTGTAGAACAAAGCATCAATTAAAGATATGACATTAACAAGCAAAGTCTTAAACAAATAGATTGCAGGGTTAACTCACTATCTAATTGTCATATGGTACCAAAAAAGTTATGAAAAGTACAATGCACATTATTCTAAAATTATAAAACTCTGGTGCTTTATTTTTCCCAAAAAGTTACACTAACTTATGAAGAGGAAGCATTGTGTTAATTATGCATTTAGTCAAAACTTTTTAATTTTAAGTTAGTTCAGGTGGTGAGATTGAAAGCATACAATAAAATCAATAGCATTATTTCCAGTTCATACTCCAAATTCATGGTAGAGGTAGGGATACAAAAGATAATTTTCATCAAAGCAACACTCTATTAGGATGATTTATAGGTTTACAAATTGTTTTTCTTTTTTCTCAAATGCACCATGAATGAAACATTTTCACAGGACCACCACTTGGAAATGCATGCCTTTCGGAATATGCAATTTGAAAAAAATAACAAATTCTAAAGAATCACTCTACAAGAGGAAAGTTTTATCCTAAATATCACTAAAAGTGGGATAAGACAATTTATGACATACACACACACAATATACTTCTTCCACAAAGGAACTAAAAAATAACAAAGAAAAATTAGTCTCATACAATGACAACTTTCACATGCTAAAGAAAGATAAAAATCAATAAACGAGCTTTACAAAAATATTATAAAATAAAACATTGAATTTTAATAACTCAGTACCCTAAAACCCAGTAAAAACCATACTCATCAATCGTTCTGCATTATTAAAACTAAGGGTGACTTACAAGGGTAACTTTCAACACCAATTCAATAGCCCCAAAGGCATTTATATCATTGTCTAAAAAAGCATGCATGTCATTAAGATAAGCAATAGTATAGAGATAACATGATCACAATTTATGCACCTTATTCATTTCAAAAAATTGCATTTGTTGCAAACTTGCAATACATACAGGGCTATCATTAATGAGCTTTATAAAACATAGCAATTGTTTGAGCATGTAGATATTTTGATCCTCAAAAATAGTTATCCCAGCCACTTCCAAAGATAAGGATATCTGCCTTGTTCATACTTCATATCAGTTTTTGAGCATTTCTTGTTCATGGTATAAATAGAGTTAATGATCAAATGAAACAATGACTTGTATGGTTGAACATTGGCAAAATCTTCATGGTGTTCTTTTAGTTGCTTCTAATAGTGACCTTGCAAACTAAGAAATTATATAGCGTATTTTTATTCATTGATGATTGAACCACAACTTTAGATTGCTACTGAAGGAGTCGAAGTAACAACTTACTCAATTTTTGGACAAGAAAAGTAGCTAAGTATGGGAGTTGATGACTCAGGTCAAGAATCAACAAGCCACAGATAGCAAACTGCATAGGATCAAGTAACAGCAAATGCATAAGATTTAACGTCATTAATTATGCTAATTCTCTATCATATGATATGCATCAAGCTCCAAAACTTCTTTAGGATCAAACTAAACTTAAAAAGTTAGAAGAACACCTCGTATGCAACCAAAAAAAATGGGAAAAAAAATTACATAGAAGAAAAATCAATAGCTCTCTAATCCTAAGAAGTAAGAACAGAAACAATCAAAGCAGAGAATGTAAAATCAGAAGCTGAATCAGTGAACGGAATGGCACCATAAGACGATAGAATTTTTTAGAAGAAGAAATTTCACTGACCACAAGATGGAAGCTACATCGACAGTGGTGGCTAGGCTTAACAGACGGAAGAAGACAACAATGATTGGGCTAGCCTGAGGAAGAAGACAGTGACGGTGATGGCTATGTTTCTCGAGTGGAAGAAGCAGCAAGGAGTGGGTGCGGAAGTGCCAAACACGAGAGAGATGAATGTGGTATGAATGTATCGCAAGCTAAAACTGTACTGTTTTCTTCCCCTTTTTTTTAAATGACTAAGGTTATCTTGGTAACTTTACAATTAGAATCTATTACTCACAAGTCCCTTGGGACTTCAGACTAATTTGACCATTTTGTGGGACTTTATAATAATAATATCTCATCTTTGGGACTTCTCTGTAATTTCCCCTTTATTTAAACCACAGTTTCATTTCTCTCTCCCTCTTTCTTCCTCTTCCGCCGCATGCTTCTTTTCCGCATGCGTGTTCGTAAGCCACTTTAGAGTTTATTTTGAAGATTAAAACTTCTTCAAATTATTAAACATCATTCATCAAAGTTGTTCTATATTTTTATATCTATCTAATGATGTAAGTTATTTGATTAATAGAGCACAAATATAGTTTTGGATTTGGATGAAATTTTGATTTTTGACGAGAAATAAGTATATAATTGTAGAGCTAAAATTATAGTATATTTTGATTGATTTAGTTTTATCTATTGGTTGAGTTAAAATTTTAAATAATATTTTTATTTAAACAGTTTATTATTTGGGACATATATGATATTTGTATTGATTAAATTGAAGTTTTATAATTTATTTTAGTCTATTGGAAGTTATATTAATTTTTGAATGAAGTGAGTTTGGAGTTTATGATTAAATATTAAAGTTAGACATTTTTGGGGAACTTTAAATGTAGAATTTAGTGTTTTGGATTGATGGAAAAAGTAAAATATTTTTTTTAGTGATTCCAATAAGTGAAAAATATTTTATGGAAGAAAGGAATTGAAATTTCAACGAGGAATTGATGACTTTTGATTTAGATGGTATTGAAGATTTAAAGAGCTAAGTTTTGGAAATTTTTGGGAATGGAACTATTGGATGATGGGAATATGTTTGTGATAAAGGAATTGGATTATCGTTGTAAATAGGGAATAATTGGATGACCTAAACTTTGGAAATGAAATATTTTACTGAAATTCATATATAATTGTTTTGATTAATATATATTAATATATGATTTAATTAATTATGTAGATTAACTGTATTCTGGTGACTTAACTATGTGCTTTGGATTATTGTGGTATTTCATTTTTGCTTTGGCGTGAAGTAATCACATTTAATTTATTTTATATGCTTGCTATGGGTTGTAAGATGTTTTAAAAATATCTTTTGAACAGTAAATATTGTTTTGATTTAAAAGTTATATGTAATAATTAATTTATAAACTAAAATAAAATCACTCTTGTTAACCAAATTTTATATGCTTATAAATTGTTGGTGAAGCGGATAATATTTTGATACTATGATTTATGTTATTGACTTTTTACATCTTGTGATATTACATTATAATTGAGAATATGATGGATAATGAGTTTATATATATATATGTTGTAGAATAGTTGTGACTGAGTTGTGGGTTTGGGTTGTGATGAAGTATGGGGAAGATGTTATATTTGGTGAATCTTAAAATTCATGGCAAAAGTCTTCACTATTGATCATAGTGATTGACATTATATTAAACCTTGCAAGTTTTGGACCCAGTTGTAAGCAGCTTGAGAACGGTCAACTTTCTTGAATCTTAGATCCAGTTGTGGGTGACCATAGGGAGGATGACACCTTTCAGTTTTGGACCCAGTTGTGGGCGACTAAGGAGGGGGCTCATTGACATCATGATGTTAGTTGACTTTTGGCTAGGTCTCCCATCACCATAGGCTAGAGTCCACGTCAGATGGTATAAAGAGGAGTTTGGTGTTAGGAATTGTTTATAACCTTTAATTACTATGTTTGGCTTATATTTATTTACCAATTACTCTGGTTGGTTCATACTTATTTATTAATGATTTTGTTTAGTCTATATTGTTTACCCATTTTCTCTAATAAATATTATACATGCTTCACAACTTATAACCCTTTTTGCGTACTCTTTAAATTATATGTTGATTACTGGGGTTTTAAGTCTCATCCCGTGGTTTATATATTTTTTTTAGGAGAGGGCCCCAGTATTAGTTGGTGTGAAGGAAAAGAGTTAGAGGCTTAGACTTGTACCTACTTGTTGTAAAGCCTCCTCTTTTTGAAACATTTATATAGGAGATGTATATTGCCATATGTTTAGGCTGTACATACTCTGTATTTATTTTGGTTGAATTAATGATGATGTCTAGTTGCCCTCTCTCTCTCTAATGCTTGTTCATGAGTTGGGCAGAAGCCACTAAGGGGATATTATATTTATATTTTCTTACTTTCTTATATAGAAAGTTAGTTGCAGATACTATATTTTATTTTATGCATTATGTTGACAATAAAATGGGTGGCTTTATGACGAATTTATTTTGAGATAAGGTATAGGTTGTTTAAGAGTCACACCAAGCGCTGTTAGGGAGCTAACACTCTGAGGGACCCTTGAGTGGGTGAAAGGAGAAGAGAGACACAGTAGGTAAGGTGCACTCAAGTCCCACATCGAATAGACTCGTCCAAAGTGGAGTCCATATATATTGTCAGGGTGTGGCCTTTGACATCTGAGACGCCTTTTGAGCGACTATGAGATCCTAAAAGGATAAACTTTATGCCTATGGGTGGCTAAATGATGCTACCAAAATTAATTATGCACCGCAAGTGTACGGGTCGTGAAAATAATATACGGTAAATCAAGGTCGATCTCACAAAGACTCAATTTAGTAGGTGAATAGGCACTAAAAATCTAGTTAATGCTTCTTGAATATAATTATTCAAGAAGCATTAACTAGAATTATTTCACTCTAATTTGATTATGTGAGTCCCGTAGGTATATTCCTATCCTAAAAGCAAATTATAATAAATTTTAATCTCACATTATTCAGTTTAAAGGTTCAATATAAATCCCTCTCCCGAGGTTAACTTAAATTCCCCACATTCATATTTAATGTTGATCAGGCACTAAGCTGACAATAAATTTAAACTGAATAAACATAATTAAAATTAAACATAAAAATTGGTTCAAACATGCTCAAATCCTTAAATTAGTTCATAGCTATTCTAGATTTAAAAAGAATTAGCCACACATGGCTTTAATCAAATCCATAATAATAATAATAATAAGATTCAAGAAAAGCATTAAAACAGGGAAGAAAATAAAGAAAAGACGACGAACTGATGATGACGAAGAACTCTTGATTGCATACGCCTTCTCTCCTGATCCCTTCTTTAAATTTTCTGAATCTTAGCTCTCCGTTTGATTGCTGGATTTGCGTTCGCCGTGTGTTCAATGGATGTGTGCGTGGATATATTGGTGGATCAATGTGCGTGGGCGTTGCGTGGGTGAATGGGTCTCTCAATTGTGCGTATGGGTCTCTCAATTGTGCGTGCCCTCCTCTTCTCTTTTCTTTAATGATATATATATATATATATATATATATATATCCGCAAAGTGCTAAAACCGCCAATGCTCTTCTTTCTTGATCTTGTTCTTGTTTCTTTTAATAATTCTTTATCTCTTGATTTGTCAAGATTTTCTCTTTCAATTGCTTCATGAAAATAACCAAATAATAAAATAAAAGGGAATAGAATAAAATAAAAATTCTTAAAAACATTAATTATTTTTATGATGAGTTATGATTTAATGAATCCCCAATATATGATATTATTTGATAGATTTGCTATTTTAAACTCAAAATCTTTTAAAATTTATATTGATAACTCTTCAAATATATCAAAAATATATCTCAAATATAATAAAAATTGAAGAGTTATCACTAAACAGGGACAATACCATAGAGTTTTATCCTTTTAGGATTTTATAGTCACTCAAAAGGCGCTTCGGATGTCAAAGGCCATGCCCTGACAATATATATGGCCTTCATTTTGGACAAGTCTATTCAATGTGGGACTTGAGTGCACCTTACTTACTGCGTCTCTCTTCTCCTTTCACCCACTTTAAGATCCCTCTGAGTATTAGATCTCTAGCAGCGCTTGGTGTGACACTAACAACCTCTTGCCAAAAAAAGAAAGATTTTTAACGGTCAAGCCAAAAGCCAAATTCGATCCAAACTCCAATTTTCTGTGAAGACCAAAATAGAATATCATACAAATATTTCCACAATTGGTAAGAGAAAAGTAAAGTGAGAATGATGTTATTTTTTATAGACAATTATTATATTTATAATAATACTTCTCTTGTTCTATTTATACGTAATTCCTAATGTATTTTTGATTTCTTATTGCCGCCGTAGAATACTGTTTTTCATAACTATAAAAATTCCTCTCGTTACATCTATAAATTATTATCAGAATTTTTTAATCGAAATTAAGAAAACCTCACAACTTATATTGACTTTATCTAAAATTAAATATATTTTATGTTTTTTCCATATTAATAGATTATTAAACAAAATTCATATTTTATTACATAGATAAAATCGAAAGTTTAAGAAATAATCGATATGGTATTTCATAAATTTTTTTTACCTATTGTAATAAGGGTAGGGTAATATAGGTAACTTTTATCAATTTAAAATACATTAAACAACTTTACTAGCATTTATTAATTCGTGTGAATTAATTAACAACAACTTATATATTGGATTTGAGCGAAGGAAATATCTTATAAATAATACCAAAGTGAGTATATTGTATTGCTTACCATTTTTATGTAGAGATTAAAATATTAATAATTGAATCCCTATTGTCCCACACCTTATCTCACTAATAATCCTTCACTGTTACCCATACCTAATCCCAAAATTATAATGTCAGCTTGGTCCTAAAGGAATTGAGCTACCAGAACATTGAAGATTTGAGAATCCATGAAGTATCTACTTTAAAAAGAGAGCAATATATATATATATATATATATATTTGCATTATTTGTTTTTGTCTTCATATATATGGGAAATCAACATGGTAAAAAACTTAATTAAACTAATGAATTAAACATTCCTTGTCATTGATACACAAGTTTCGGGCACTCAGAGCCATAAGCCAAATAATCTACTCCAACGTTTGAATTTCCTTGTAAAAGACCATGGATATATATTACAAAAAAAACAATCAATTAGAATTGAGTCTATTGGAATGAGTTCGTTTCTTATAATGTAGTGAATCAATTTTTAAATTTTTGATGAGAGAAATGTTCACATTTAGTACTCGACAATACTTCGAATAAAATTAGCTCTAATAACTCATTCTTAAGAAAAAAGGAAAACGAAACAAAGCCTTTTTGGTTACGCAATTTCCAAATAGTCTCAAACAATGATCAAGGACCTTGACTTCTAAGTTAACTTTGTTGAAACGACAAAGAAAGAAAAGAATCTTACATTTGATTATGTGACTTTAGTTAGGCTAAGGCCATTTAATTGTTTAGTCCATTGTGATACTTACTTGTGTTACTGTTATACATCCGCTCCCTCCATACGTAACTTTGTTTAGGACCTCTAATGTGTGTTTATTTAATGCTATCTAATACCTTTAATAATAATTTTATTTTTCCAAATGTTTTTTCTTTTGATTATTAGATATAATTTATAGAAAATGAGGGACATTTTTATATTTTATAAGCATAAACCGATGTCATTTTTTGTACAATTTTTTTTTTAAAAAAATCAAAACTAAACAGAATTTATAATATTTTATCTTTGAAAATCATAAAAAAATTCAAAATCATATCATTTCTTACCTAAAAAGATATCAAAACACAATGTCATTCATTTAATACAAAATCTATTGATAAAAAAGAAAGAACAAAAATCATTTAAAAGGTTGAGAAGTATAAGAGAGGGAGAGGCGTATGAGAAGGTGTTAAACCCATCTTCTAACTAACGTCGATAATTAAATTTGTCCTTGAATTCTCACATGCTATGTTCATTTCAGTGCAAGTTGGAGTTTACAACAAAATTGCCAACTTGATCGGCTCTAAGATACGTGTGTGTGAGAGTGCATGCGCGTCCTTGCGTGCGTGTGTGATTTTGCTCTAGAAGACTTGACACTTGTTTACTTATTTAATCCCCAACTAAAGCTTCACACGCACAAACAAGACAAATAGAGAGAGAGAGAGAGAGAGAGAGAGAGAGAGATTTGAAACAAAGCATGGTTTCTTTTGCAGTAGGAGGATCAAAACCCCATGCTGTCTTGACTCCATTTCCATCTCAAGGCCATATCAACTCAGGCTTGAAGCTAGTTAAGCTTCTTCATCTTCGAGGCTTCTTCATAACCTTCGTCAACACTGAGTTCAACCATAAGCGGTTGCTCAAATCTGGAGCTTTCAAAGGCCTACAAGGCCTCTCGGATTTCCGATTCGAGACGATACCAGATGGTCTTCCTCCTTCTGCTAATGATAATGCCACTCAAGACGTACCCTCTCTCTGTGACTCTACAAGGAAGAATTGTCTCCTTCCATTTGAAAAGCTTCTTGGGAGACTCAGTGAATCTGCCTCAAATGGCATAATCCCTCCAGTCTCTTGCTTGGTTTCTGATGCTGTCATGTTCTTCACCATTGATGCTGCCCAAGCACTTGGACTCCCTATTGTTCTCCATTGGGCTGCCAGTACTTATTCACTTTTGGGTATTGTACACTACCAAAATCTTCTCGACAGAGGACTCGTACCATTCAAAGGTATTATATTATACATATACTACTCCGTTCAATTCCTATTACAAGAGCTAAAGCATAACTAATAACTAATTTGTAGAGATTGATAAAATTAGTTGAATTATTTATTTGTTAAAAAATGTATGCTAGTTTACCTTAAAGATATCATCTTTAATCATTTACATTGAAATTTTAGAAACACTTAACATGTGCAATAGATAGGGATAATTTAGAAAAAAAATTAAAAATTTAAGTGATATAGAAGGGAATTACTATATTTGCTTCTAATTTGCCACTAACTTCTTCACGAAATATATGTCTTGATGTTCTTTACATGTTTCATGCTGTAAGTCTAATGATGATTTGGTGATTCTAATTGATGTGCAGATGAGAGCTACTTGAAAAATGGGTATTTGGAGAAAGAATTAGATTGGATTCCAGGTATGAGAAACATCAAGCTAAAGGATCTCCCAACCTTACTGAGGACAACAGATCCAAATGATCTCATGTTCCATTTTCTCATTGAGATGGCGAAAAAAGCGCATAAAGCATCAGCCATTTGTTTCCACACATTTGATGAACTTGAAGGTGAGGCAGTGGAAGCCCTTTCCTCCATTTATTCAAATGTTCCTCTTTACACCATAGGCCCTTTCCCTTCATTTCTAAGCCAAATCCAACAGACCAACGACCAGGTTTTATCTTTGAACTCTAGTCTTTGGAAAGAAGAGACTCAATGCATCGATTGGCTACAACTCAAAGAGCCAAGATCTGTGGTTTATGTGAATTTTGGAAGTGTTACAGTTATGTCTGCAGAACAATTGTATGAGTTTGCTTGGGGTTTAGCCAACAGCAAGAAACACTTCTTGTGGATCATAAGGCCTGACCTTGTGGAAGGTGGCTCAGTGATTCTGTCTCCTGAATTTATGAGTGAGACTAAAGAGAGAGGCCTCATAGCCAGCTGGTGTGAACAAGAGAAAGTTTTGAACCATCCTTCTATTGGAGGGTTTTTAACTCATTGTGGGTGGAACTCAATGATAGAGAGTGTATGCGCTGGAGTTCCAATGGTGTGTTGGCCTTTCTTCGCAGACCAGCAGACAAATTGTAGGTATGCATGCAAAGATTGGGGAATAGGTATTGAGATTGATAATAATGTGAAGAGAGAAGAAGTTGAAGAGCTTGTGAATGAGTTAATGGAAGGAGAGAATGGGAAGAAGATGAGACAGAAGGCTTTGGAGTGGAAGCAAATTGCTGAGGAAGACACAAGACCTGGTGGTTCTTCATTCATCAACTTGGACAAAGTGATTAAGGATGTTCAGATGATGAAAATGATAATCTAAGATAGTTAATTACATACTGTCAAATGTTTGTTCTTATATTTATGTCGGTTACCGATGAGAACTCTTTCCATTTTTTGGTTCTTGATAAGTAAATAAGTTCCAAAAGTGTGGGTAGAAGTGGCATTTGGTATATCGTTGGGCAAGCTTGATTTTAGAACTTGCAAAACTTGTGAGCTTAATAAGGTTTGATTCGTACGTGTATTTTATTTTACAAAAAAAAAATGTCATTTATTTGTAAAATAACTTGTGTATTTCAGTATTTGTATTGATGATTGGTATGAATAAGCCTTGGAACTATTGGTTTTCTATTTCTGGATTCTACTTTGTTTCTTGTTGCTGGCGTTTTTCTTTTTCGATAAACAGGGAGGAGAGGTGGCCCTTTTGAAAGTGATACTTTTTGACATCACCCAAAAAAGTATGAATATAAACACACCCAAAAAACTAAGCTTTCTTTTAATAACAATTGGCAAATAAATTTTCTCTCGTCTTTGCAATATTAAAAGGAAAGCAACAAAAATTCGCTGTTAGCGGCTCAGCCATTATAAAAGAGAAGGGAGAAGGCCCACAATTGTTTTTTAAAAATTTTTTGTGTGTGTCTATATATAATATTTTTATTTATATAATAACATTTGATTTTGATATTATGTCCCCATGTAATCTTGAAAATTTTTGTACATACTCAATATAATCAACTTAATTAAACTCACTCATGCATTTTTTATATTATTTAATAATTTACGTTTAATCCAACAAACCCACGCATATATCGTTTTTGTAATTTTCCTCATTTCCTCATTTTTTTTATTTTCTTGTCTATTTTTACCACTAAAATTTGTCTTGGCCTTTTTTTTTGTATACTATACTTTAGTTTTATTTTGTGCCACGTTTTCCTTTTTCCTCTTCACCTTTTTTTCTTTATGTCTACTTTTGGTTTAAAAATATAATTTTATTACAACACCACAAAAATTTGTATTGTTGTTATTTGATAAAGTATATCTTGTGTTACCATGTACATATTTTTTTTTAAGGATTTGATAATCATAAATTTTGATCGTCTCACTGGATAGTCTCTTTAAAATAATATGAGATAATACTCTTCTAGTTCTACATATAAAATACACTTTTCTCTTTAAAATAATATGAGATGGATACTCTTCTAGTTCTACATATAAAATACACTTTACAGTTTAAGTTCTTCCTTAAAGTGGGTATAACATTGAGGACACATGAGGAATATTTTTTATATATTAACTTGATTGCATTAAATTTGAATATTGTTAGATTCAATTGGTGTACCCTTTCAAAAGTAGATTTTTTTTTTTTTTGCCAACACTTCTAATCTACATACATACATACATCCGTACATACATACATACATAGTCATCTATATTATTTATAATTCACTCCTAACATGTTTTATTGGATGAAGAAAAATCTTAAATTTCATTAACTTTACATTAAAAGTCAACAATTTTCCAACTCTATTCCTTTTTAACACTCGTATATATTATAACACATGATAACAAAATAAACACAATAAGAAATTAAGGGCAAAATTATACAACAAAAAATACCCAAAAACTTTCACTAAAAGTATGTTCAACATTATATACGTCGGATGCTTAAAAATGTGTATGAACATTCAAAATGGGTGTAAAAATGCAAAAATCATTAAATATAAATTAACAATGTTACTTTTAATGGTGGGGTCTACACTATATATGTATATTCATATTTACCAGTGTTAGGTTATAATTAATTGTCCTTACTTTTTACTTTCATTTTAAATGTTTATGAATATTTTTACACCTTTGAAAACTATATGGTATATGATGCAATTTTAATAAAAGTTTATGGATATTTTTTTATTACATTTGGCACCAAAAAAAAATTATTGTGAACACTGTTGAAATTTTAATCACATACTAGCGGAGTACATACATACATGGTGTGTCTCTCGGTTTGCTCTAAAACTTGATACTAGTTCTCTCTCTCACAAACACACACACAGCAAAGCATGGAATCAAAACCCCATACTGTGTTGATCCCATATCCAGTTCAAAGTCATATAAACTCGATGCTCAAACTAGCCAAGCCTCTTCATCTACGAGACTTCTTCATAAACTTTGTTAACACTGAGTTCAACCATAAATGCTTGCTCAAATCATCAGGTGGTCTCTCAGATTTTCGATTTGAAACCATACCAGATGGTCTTCCTCCTCTTGCTAATGATTACGCCACCCAATACTTGCTCTCTCTTACTGTCTCTACAGCTAAGAATTGTCTCCTTCCCTTTTGAAAGTGTAATATCCGTGTTTTCTATAATTAAAAGGTCAAACAAGTAATGACATGTTGAATTAGGGCCCAGAGAACAAAAGAAAAAGAAAATGAAGGGGTAAAAGAGCTCATATAAGAAAATGTAAAAACGTTAAGGACCTAGATGTTATTTTGGAAATTTAAGAACCTAAGAGTAATTTAAAAATGGGACTAAGGTGAGAATCTTCAAATTCAAGGGACTAAATTGCCATTTATGGACTTTAAGGGCATTTTGGTGAATAAGTGAAAGTCTAAGGGTATTTTTGTCAAAGTTTGACCAAAATATCAGAAAAATTTTCAGGACACCATCAGATAGAGAAAAATTTATTGATCAGTAATTGAGGCTTGGTTTAAATTAAAATGACTAAAATAACCTTCACGGGAATTTTAAAAGTCATATAATTTTTAGTTGTTTAATAAATAATTAGTCAAAAACAATTATTTAAAATACATAAAGGCCTCAAATATCTGATCTCAGAGTAAGGAAATATAGTTTTAAAATTCTAGTATTTTATAAAATTGTTTCCAAGAGAAAGCTAGTAACAGTTTCCTCGATCGAAAAGAAAAGAGCCAAAAACCCAAAATTTGGATTTTTTTTAAAATTAATTAAAGATATTCCAGAAAGCATTTTGGGGGAGAGAAAAATCATGAGAGTACCAGATAAATTTAGGAAATTTTTAATGACCATAAATCAGTCAAACGATTAGAAAATCACATAACAACATTTTTAGTGACATAAAGCTACTTTATGGAAACTTAAATTTTAAAAAAGGAAGAGGAACGGACCTTGTAGATCATTTTTTAATCATTTTCTTTCGTTATAAATCTTGTAGATCATAGGGCCTGACTTTGTGAACGGTGGCTCAATGATTTTATCTCCTGAGTTTATGAGTGAGACTAAAAAGAGAGGCCTCATAGTTAGCTAGTGTGAATGTGAGAAGGTTTTGAACTATCATTCCATTGGAGGGTTATCGACCCATTGTGGATGGAACTCAATGATAGAGAGTGAGCGCTGGAATTCCTATGGCTTGTTGGCCTTTCTTCGCAGATCAGTTGTAGGTATGCATGCAAAGATTGGGGAACAGGGATGGAGATTGATAGTGATGTAAAGAGAGAAGAAGTTGAAGAGGTTGTGAATGAGTTAATGGAAGGAGATGATGGGAAGATGAGACAGAAGGCTCTAGAGTGGAAGAAAATTGCAGAAGAGGACACAAGACCTGGTGGTTCTTCCTACATCAACTTGAACAAAGTGATTGATGTTGTTCTGATTATCAAAATGAAAATCTAATATATTTAATTACCCTAAAAATGTTTATTCTAATATTTATGTTGGTTCTAGAGGAGAAATGTTTTTTTTGTGTGCTTATTCTAACTATTGGTGTATTTATTGTACAAAACATTGTGTGATTTATTTGTAAAGTAACTTGTGTCTTCAGTATTTGGATTCTGCATTGTTTCTTGTTGCTGGCGTTTTGTTTTTCCTTTGTAATTTATGAATGATTTCTTTTAAAAAAAACAGAAATCACTTTTGGTAACTGCTTTAGTTAACCGATATGAAAGTGATACTTTTCACATCATTTTTGCCAAAAGGGTCATTTTTCTGTGAATATATGTGTGTATTATAAAGGTAACTTCTACCACCGAAAAAACTAATGATCCGTTCAGTTCAATTATATGAAAGAGGATTATATGTAATTTTGATGCATTACATTAATTACATTGTTTCGTTGCTATAATAATACAATTACATGTAATCTTGATTACAACATATTACATCAAATAAAGAAATCTTCATTATATGGTTTTTGCTATGTAATCCGTATTACATCTTGTATAAATTAACATGTGGGTACTTGTATCTTTCATAAATCAATATTTAGACATTTATATCATTCATTTTAGTTTTCATAGAATTAAAAAATTTATTTCCCATTTTTTTATTTTTTATAAATAAAATATAAATTTCATTTCATGATTCCTTAATAATATACTAAACAAAAATTATATAATTATAATTCCTTTACATTACATATTACATTCCTACATATTACATTCTATTACATTCCTATGAACTCCGTGAACCAAACTGCCTATAAAATTTTTTTTTATAACAATTGGCAAACAAATTTTCTCTGCTCTTTCTTTGTTTTCTTTTTTTCCCCCAACTTCTTTGTCCTTTCAATATTAAAGGAAAGCAACAAAAATTCGGCTGTTAGCAGCTCAGCCATGATGAAGGGGGAGGGAGCCCACAATGTTTTTTTAATTTTTGTGAGTCTATATATAATATTTTTATTTCTATATTATTTTTATTTATATGATAACATTTAATTTTGATATTATGTCCTCATGTAATCTTGAAATTTTGAACCACTCAATATAATCAACTTAATTAAACTCACTCATGCAATTTCTTTATATTATTTAATAGTTTACGCTTAATCCAACAAACCCACGCATATCGTTTTTGTAATTTTCCTCATTTTTTCATTTTCTTGTCTATTTTTACCACTAAAATTTGTCCTCACCTATTTTTTGGGTTCTTGCTTTAGTTTTATTTTGTGCCATGTTTTCTTTTTTCTTTATCAGCTCTTCAACTTTTTTTCTTTGTCAACTTATGTTTTCCAAATATAATTTTATTACAATACTACAAAAATTTATATTGTTGTTATTAGATGAAGTATATCTTGTGTTATGGTATACATAATTTTCTAAGGATTTTGACAATAATAAATTTTAATAGTCTCACCGGATAGTATTTTTCTCTTTAAAATAATATGAGATGATAATCCTTCATTACTAACTATAAAACCCACTTTATAATTTGAATTTTCTTTAAAATGGATATAACATTAAGGACACATGAGCAACAATTTTTTTATATATTAAACTGATTGAATTAAATTTGAATATTGTTAGGTTTAGTTCGTGTAGCTTTTCAAAAGTAGTCTTTTTTTTATTCATTTATGCTCATACTCAAAATTTCATGTTTAAACAGCTAAATTTAAAACTATATATCAGGTGGTAATATATAATTTTCAGCACATTTTTAACAAGCATTATATGAATATCGTTGTATCAAAAAAAAATTATATGAATATCGAGGTGAAATTGTTGGCATTTATATAAAAAGGAAAATCCTTGAAAAAAAAACACAGAGAGGTAAAAACCTTGTTTATTTCTCCTATAAATTGGAATGCAATTTTAAATTTAGAAGAGACAAGCAAAACTGTTATTAAATAGTCCATTTCACTTAATTTTTTAGAAAAAAATTATAAAAATTATATTTAAACAAATTATTTTAAATTTCAAATATAAAATTTTTTATTAACTTAAAAAAAATTAGTGAGAAATCCCTATTTAAAACTTTTATTGGTGAGAAAAGTATACGAAAATTCATTCCAAACCGAAGTCAGCGTTGCTTATCATTGTTACAAAGTTTCAACGATCAAACCAAAAGACAAGTTCATTACAAACTCTCCAATTTCCTGCGAACACCAAAATAGAATATCATACAAATATTTCCCCAATTTACGGCATTGTTAGGAGAAAAGTAAAGTGAGAATGACGATATTGTTTGATATGGACAATTATTATGTTTATAATAATACTTCTCTTCTTCTATTCATACCTAATTCCTAATTTATTTTTTATTTCTTGTTGCTGCCATATAGAAATTCCATCTATAAATTATTAACAGAATTTTTAATAGAAATTAAGAAAATATCACAACTTATATTGACTTTATCTAAAAATTAAGTATCATTTCTGTTTTTCCATGTTAATACATTTTTTCAAAAAAAAAAATTCATATTCTTTTACGTAGATAAAATGGAAAATTTAAGAAAGAGTCAATACAATATTTTATAAAAAAATTTTACCTCTTCCAATAAGGGTGAAATAGGTAAATTTTATCAATTTAAAACACATTAAATAACTTAACTAATATTTATTGATTCGTGTGAATTAATTAACAACAACTTATATGTTGGATTGGAGGGAGTATCTCATGAATAATACCAAATTGAATATATTATATTGCTTACCATTTTTATGGTTTAGAGGTGAAATTATTAATAATTGAATCCCTTCACTATTCGCCCGCACCTAATCTCACTAATAATCCTTCACTGTTACCCATACCTAAATTCCAAAATTATAATATAAGCTAGGTCCTAAAGGAATCCGGTTGCAAGAACAATCAACACTTAATCCTTAAATGTTATACCGATCATATTAAAATAATAATATTTAATGATAATATTGAAATATAATAATTTTAATAACACTTAATTTCAGAATATTTGTTGGCACAAAAAAATTTCAGAATATTATTCTTATAAGTTAACTATAGGTAAATCATATCACATGTATCTCTTGAATACATATATATATAAGTTTTTTTTTTTTTTGCCAACTAATACATATACAAGTATATAACAGTATAACACTTCAGGTAAAAAAAAACAGTATAACATTGAAGTTAATACCAAGATCCTGTGGATCACAAATATATATAATTATACATACATACGAATGGCTTTAGTTTGGTTAAAAAAAAAAAAAGAATGGCTTTAGGTCTAGTTTCTGGCACATCGTGTAGGACTTGTAGTGCCAAATTAATGAATGTGGAACAAAAAGTCAAAAAGACGCAGGATTAGATATTATGAAAAGTAAACAATGCAAAGGAATGAGGTAAGAATTATGATAAAGTCTCATGTAAAAGAATTAATATCAGAAAAATCTCATTGACAACTGAATTATCTACCATTGACAATTTAATTTACTTGCATTGACAACTTCTTAGGACCTTTTTGATATTAATTCTCTTGCACGGGACTTTATAGTAATTCCCCCTAATAATTATACTCCACATACATGTTAGTGAGCTACGAGCTAAATTTTTTTTTTAAAAAAAGAAGAAGACAAAACTGTATCATTTTAAGGCAAATTGATGAAAAATATAACCCGATCAACCTGGGTTTTAACCGGGCTGACTGGTCAATCCAGATCAACCAGCATCCCGAGTTATCTTTGGATGGGATCTTGAACCGATTCACCAGCCGGTCCGGTTTTTTGTACCTTAGCTGAATGAGCTGATTTCTTACAATGTAGCGAATCTATGCTTGAATCCTTGACTAGAGATATGTTTATATTTAGTACCTGATAATACCTCCAATAACCTATACTTAAGGGGCAAAAAAGGAAAATGAGACAAACCCTTGTTGGGTAGGTAACTTCCAAAGAGTCTAAAAAATTATCGGCGATGTTGAATTTTAAGGCTTTATTTGGGAAATTTCTATTACATTGTCCTAAAAAATGAGACAATAATATATCGGCAATGTCCTAAAAAATCGTATTCTATTACATGGATAAAACGGAAAATTTAAGAAAGAATCAATATGGTATTTTATAAAAAAAAAAAAAATTTACCTATTCCAATAAGGGTGAAATAGGTAAATCTTATCAATTTAAAACACCTTAAACAACTTAACTAATATTTATTGATTCGTGTGAATTAATTAACAACAACTTGAGAAATACTTACATACTTCCGGAGTATCACGTCATCCATACTCTGTTTAATGAGAATGTTCCAAGTGTCCTCTATTGTGGATCTCATATCCCATAAATTTCTTTTAATTATTCTTCTTTTTTCATAATAAATATCTATTGTAATGAGTTATGGAAAAATGAAAATAATGAGGAGAAATTTATGGGATATAGGATCACAATAGATGACACTTGAAACATTTTTATTGGGTAGAGTATGGATGACGTGGCACTCCGGGTAGAGCATGTAAGTATTTCTCCAACAACTTATATGTTGGATTGGAGGGAGTATCTTATGAATAATACCAAATTGAATATATTATATTGCTTACCATTTTTATGATTTAGAGATGAAAATATTAATAATTGAATCCCTTCACTATTCGCCCGCACCTAATCTCACTAATAATCCTTCACTGTTACCCATACCCAAATCCCAAAATTATAATATAAGCTAGGTCCTAAAGGAATCGGGTTGCTAAAACAATGATGACACTTAATCCTTCCCTGTTAAACCGATCATATTAAAATAATAATATTTAATGATAATATTAAAATATAATAATTTTAATAACATTTAATTTCAGAATATTTGTTGGCACAAAAAATTTCAGAATATTATTCTTATAAGTTAACTATAGGTAAATCATATCACATGTTTTTTTTGCCAAACGTATCACATGTATCTCTTGAATACATATATATATATAATTTTTTTTGCCAACTAATACATGTATAAGTATATAACAGTATAACAATGAAGTTAATAGCAAGATCCTGTGGATCACAAATATATATAATTATACATACATACTAATGGCTTTAGATTGGTTTAAAAAAAAAAAACAAAGAATGGCTTTAGGTCTAGTTTATGACACATCGTGTAGGACTTGTAGTGCCAAATTAACGACTGTGGAACAAAAAGTCAAAAAGACGCAGGAATAGATAAGTATGAAAAGTAAACAGTGTAAAGGAAGGCGGTAATAATTATACTCCACATACACGTCAGTGAGCTACGAGCTGATTTTTTTTTTCTTTTTTATACAAAAAGATAAAAATGTGTTGTTTTAAGGAAATTTGATGAAAAATATAATCCGGTCAACTGGATTTTAATCAGGTTGATGGGTTGATTCAAATCAACCCATATCCAAAGTTATCCTTGAATTGAATCGGATCATGGACTGGTTCATCGGCTAGTCCGTTTTTTTGTACCTTAATAGAATGAGTTAATTTCTTATAATGTAGCGAATCTATTTTTGAATCCCTAATTAAAGAGATATTTATATTTAATACCTGATAATACCTTCAATAACCTATGCTTTAAAAGAGAAAAAAAAGGAAAATGAGACAAACCCTTGTTGGGTACGTAACTTCCAAAAGAGTCTAAAAAATTATCAACCATGTTGAATTCCAAGGCTTTGTTTGGTTCAACATAGGGCAAGGGAGATGGGTTTATTAAAGGTATGTGTGGTTAGGGAAGGGGAGTTTATGAGTTTTGTTTAGTTTAAAGGGAAGTGAGGGTATGTAAGATATTTTAATAATTTTTATTTGTTTAAGAAGGGAAGGGGAGGGGAGTTAATTTAAAGTTGACAAATATACTGTTATATCTTTTATATTTCTTTTTCAATTTTATAATATTTATATAAAAATCATTAATATGCTTTCTTCTTGCATTGAAGTGCATTGAACACTCTAAAATAATTTTTGAAATGCATCTAACACCCTAAAATATTTAAGGATGTAATTGTGCCTAACATATTAAAAATAGAACAATTTCATCATCATCTATCATCTTATCAAACCCAAGTCTTCTCCCTTTTATTTTTTATTTTTTTTATATCAACAATTAACTCTCTCTCTCTCTCTCTTCCCCCACCATTATCTAAAATCCTAGCCAACATGACTTTCTAGGGGTGTCCGGTGTTGCTTCCTTTGACTACCTTTTGAATGGCCTCCCATAGTCAACAGCACCCATCACCCCACCATTTCTTTGACTCCGTTCAACCCACCCCACCCCCTCCTCCACTCCAACTTAAGTTAACTTTGTTGGAACTACAAAGAAACAAAAGCAGCTCACATTTGATGATGTGACATAAATTAGGTTAAAGCCATTTAACTGTTTAGTCCCTTTTGATACTCACTTGTATTGCTAGAGAGGTGTTGAACCCATATTTCAACCAAAGCCGACCATCAAATTTATCCTTGAACCACCGATCATTTCTCACATGCTATGTTCATTTCAGTACTAGTTGGAGTTTACAACAAAATTGCCAACTTGATCGGCTCCAAGATACGTTTGTGTGTTATCTTTCTCTATAAGACCTAGCACTTGTTTTCCTATTTAATCCCCAACTAAAGCTTCACACATACAAACAAGACAAATAGTTTGATTATATATATATATAGAGAGAGAGAGAGAGAGTGATTTGAAACAAAGCATGGTTTCTTTTGCAGTAGAAGAATCAAAACCACATGCTGTGTTGACTCCATTTCCGTCTCAAGGCCATATCAACTCAGTCTTGAAGCTAGCGAAGCTTCTTCATCTTCGAGGCTTCTTCATAACCTTCGTCAACACTGAGTTCAACCATAAACGCTTGCTCAAATCTGGAGCTTTCGAAGGCCTTCATGGCCTCCCGGATTTTCTTTTCGAGACCATACCAGATGGTCTTCCTCCTCCTGCTAATGATAATGCCACCCAAGACGGATCCGCTCTCTGTGATTCTACAAGGAAGAATTGTCTCCTTCCGTTTCAAAAGCTTCTTGGGAGACTCAGTGAATCTGCCTCTAATGGCCTAATCCCTCCAGTCTCTTGCTTGGTTTCTGATGCTCTCATGTTCTTCACCATTGATGCTGCCCAAGCACTTGGACTCCCTATTGTTCTCCATTGGGCTCCTAGTACTTATTCACTTTTGGGTATTGTGCACTACCAAAATCTTCTCGATAGAGGAATCGTACCACTCAAAGGTACTATATTATACATATGTTGCTCCATTCAATTCCTATAATATATAAAGCTACTACATAACTAATTTGTAGAGAATGAAAAAATTAGTTGAATTAGTTATTTGTTAAAAAAATGTGTGCTCGTTTACCCTAAAAATATCATCTTTAATCATTTGCATTAAAACTTTACTCCTTAATGGAAACCTTTAACATATATAATTGATAGGGATAACTTAAAAAAATTATAAATTTAAGTGATATAGTATATTAGGGTCATGTTTAGGATCAGAAGTACTTTATTTGCTTCTAGTTTGCCACTAATTTCTTCATGAAATATATGTCTTGATGCTCTTCATGTGTTTCATGCTTGAAGTCTAATGATGATTTGGTGATTCTAATTTATATGCAGATGAGAGCTACCTGACAAATGGGTACTTGGAGAGAGAAGTTGATTGGATTCCAAGTATGAGAAACATCAAGCTAAAGGATCTCCCTACCTTCCTGAGGACAGCAGATCCAAATGATCTCCTGTTCCATTTTTTCATTGAGATGGCAAAAAAAGCTCATAAAGCCTCAGCCATTTGTTTCCACACATTTGATGAGCTCGAAGGGGAGGTAGTGAAAACCCTTTCCTCCATTTATTCAAATATTCCTCTTTACACCATAGGCCCTTTCCCTTCATTTCTAAGACAAATACAACAGACCAACAACCAGGTTCTATCTTTGAACTCTAGCCTCTGGAAAGAAGAGACTCAATGCATCGATTGGCTACAACTCAAAGAGCCAAGATCTGTGGTTTACGTCAATTTTGGAAGTTTCACAATTATGTCCGCAGAGCAATTGTATGAGTTTGCATGGGGTTTAGCCAATAGCAAAAAACATTTCTTGTGGATTATAAGGCCTGATCTTGTGGATGGTGGCTCCACGATTCTGTGTCCTGAGATTATGAATGAGATTAAAGACAGAGGCCTCATAGCTAGCTGGTGTGAACAAGAGAGAGTTCTGAACCATCCTTCTATTGGAGGGTTTTTGACTCATTGTGGGTGGAACTCAATGATAGAGAGTGTATGCGCTGGAGTTCCGATGCTGTGTTGGCCTTTCTTTGCAGATCAACAGACAAATTGTAGGTATGCATGCAAAGATTGGGGAATAGGTATTGAGATTGATACTAATGTGAAGAGAGAAGAAGTTGAAGAGCTTGTGAACGAGTTAATGGAAGGAGAGAATGGGAAGAAGATGAGACAGAAGGCTCTAGAGTGGAAGGAAATTGCTGAGGAAGACACAAGACCTGGTGGTTCTTCATTCATCAACTTGGACAAAGTGATTAAGGATGTTCTCATGATCAAAATGAAAATATAAGATGATTAATTACATACCTTCAAAAGTTTATTCTTATATTTATGTTGGTTTATCGATGAGAACTCTCTGTTTTATTTCCTTTGTTGTGTTTGCTTAATAAGGAAATAAGTGCCCAAAGTGTGAGTAGAAGAGGCATTCGGTATATCATTGGGCAAGTTACTTTTTAGAACTTACAAAAAAGTTATGTGGTTTAATTGTACTTTAAGTTGTGTGTATCAGTATTTGGATTGATCATTAGCATGAATAAGCCTTAGAACTATTGTTTTTCTATTTCTGGATTCTACTTTGTTACTTGTTGCTGGCGTTTTTTTTTGTTTTTTGTTTGCAATTTAGGATAAACAGGGAAGTGGTGGAGACAACCTAAATGATTCCTTTTTTTTTTTTTTTAAGGAAATCACTTTTGGCAACAATTATGAAAGTGATACTTAATTGGCTACGAGATACGTGTGTGAGAGACTGTGCATGCACGTGCGTGTGATTTTGCTCCATAAGACTTGGCACTTCTTTACCTATTTAATCCCCAACTAAAGCTTCAAACACACAAACACAAACAAGAAAAATAGAGAGAGAGAGAGAGAGAGAGAGAGAGAGAGAGAGAATGGATTCTTTTGCTGTAGGAGGATCAAAACCCCATGCTTTGTTGACTCCATTTCCATCTCAAGGCCATATCAACTCAGGCTTAAAGCTAGTGAATCTTCTTCATCTTTGAGGCTTCTTCATAACCTTCATCAACATTGAGTTCAACCATAAGCGGTTGCTCAAAATCTGGAGCTTTCAAAGGCCTACATGACCTCTCGGATTTTCAATTCGAGATGATACCAAATAGTCTTCCTCCTCCAGCTAATGATAATGCCACTGAAGACGTGCACCCTCTCTGTGACTCTACAAGGAAGAATTGTCTCCTTCCATTTGAAAAGCTTCTTGGGAGACTCGGTGAATTTGCCTCAAATGGCCTAATCCCTCCAGTCTCTTACTTGGTTTCTGATGCTGTCATGTTCTTCACCATTGATGTTGCCCAAGCACTTGGACTCCCAATTGTTCTCCATTGGGCTGCTAGTACTTATTCACTTTTGGGTATTGTGCACTACCAAAATCTTCTTGATAGAGGACTCGTACCACTCAAAGGTGTTATGTTATACATATATTACTCCGTTCAATTCCTATTACAAGATCTAAAGCATAACTAATAACTAATTTGTAGAGATTGATAAAATTAGTTGTATTATTTATTTGTTAAAAAATGTATGTTGGTTTACCTTAAAGATATCATCTTTTGAAAATTTATAAACACTTAACATGTGCAATAGATAGGGATAATTTTGAAAAAAATTATAAATTTAAGTGATATAGTAGGGAAGAGCTATATTTGCTTCTAATTTGCCACAAACTTCTTCACGAAATATATGTCTTGATGTTCTTTACATGTTCCATGCTTTAAGTCTAATGATGATTTGGTGATTCTAATTGATGTGCAGATGAGAGCTACCTGACAAATGGGTATTTGGAGAAAGAACTAGATTGGATTCCAGGTATGAGAAACATCAAGCTAAAGGATCTCCCTACCTTACTGAGGACAACTGATCCAAATGACCTCATGTTCCATTTTCTCATTGAGATGGTGAAAAAAACACATAAAGCATCAGCCATTTGTTTCCACACATTTGATAAACTTGAAGGTGAGGCAGTGGAAGCCCTTTCCTCCATTTATTCCAATGTTTCTCTTTACACCATAAGCCCATTCCCTTCATTTCTAAGCCAAATCCAATAGACCAATGACCAGGTTTAATCTTTGAACTCTAGTCTCTGGAAAGAAGAGACACAATGCATCGATTGGCTTCAACTCAAAGAGCCAATATCTGTGGTTTATGTGAATTTTGGAAGTGTCACAATTATGTCTGCAGAACAATTGTATGAGTTTGCTTGGGGTTTAGCCAACAGTAAGAAACACTTCTTGTGGATCATAAGACTTGACCTTGTGGATGGTGGCTCAGTAATTCTATCTCTTGAGTTTATAAGTGAGACTAAAGAGAGAGGCCTCGTAGCCGGTTGGTGTGAACAAAAGAAAGTTCTGAATCATCCTTCAATTGGAGGGTTTTTAACTCAATGTGGGTGGAACTCAATGATAGAGAGTGTGTGCACCGGAGTTCCGATGGTGTGTTGGCCTTTCTTCACAGACCAGCAGACAAATTGTAGGTATACCTACAAAGATTAGGGAATAGGTATTGAGATTGATGATAATGTGAAGAGAGAAGAAGTTGAAGAGCTTGTGAATGAGTTAATGGAAGGAGAGAATGGGAAGAAGATGAGACAGAAGGCTTTGGAGTGGAAGCAAATTGCTGAGGAAGACACAAGACCTGGTGGTTCTTCATTCATCAACTTGGACAAAGTGAGTAAGGATGTTCTGATGATGAAAATGAAAATCTAAGATAATTAATTACATACCGTCAAATGTTTATTCTTATATTTATGTCGGTTACCGATGAGAACTTTTTCCTTTTTTTTTTTGGCGCTTGATAAGTAAACAAGTTCCAAAAGTGTGGGTAGAAGTGGCATTCGGTATATCGTTGTGCAAGCTTTATTTTATAACTTGCAAAACTTGTGAGCTTAATAAGGTTTGATTCGTACATGTATTTTATTTTACAAAAAAAATATGTCATTTATTTGTAAAATAACTTGTCTATTTCAGTATTTGTATTGATGATTGGTATAATAAGCCTTAGAATTATTAGTTTTCTATTTCTGGATTCTACTTTGTTTCTTGTTGCTGGCGTTTTTCTTTTTTGATAAACAGGGAGGCGGTGGTGGAGACAACCTAAATGATTTCTTTTTTAAAAAAAATCACTTTTGGCAACTATATATTATAGTTAACCAATATGAAAGTGATACTTTTGACAGCACCCAAAAAATTATGAATATAAACTCACCCCAAAAAAAACTAAGCTTCTTTCTAATAACAATTGGCAAATAAATTTTCTCTCGTCTTTGCACTATTAAAAGGAAAGCGACAAAAATTCGCTGTTAGCAGCTCAGCCATGATAAAAGGGGAGCAAGATGGCCCACAACGTTTTTTTAAATTTTTGTGTGTGTCTATATATAATATTTTTATTTATATAATAACATTTGATTTTGATATTATGTCCCCATGTAATCTTGAAAAGTTTTGTACATACTCAACGTAATCAACTTAATTAAACCCACTCATGCATTTTTTATATTATTTAATAATTTACGTTTAATCCAACAAACCCACGCATATATCGTTTTTGTAATTTTCCTCATTTCCTCATTTTTTTAATTTTCTTGTCTATTTTTACCACTAAAATTTGTCTTCACCTATTTTTTGTATTCTTTACTTTAGTTTTATTTTGTGCCACGTTTTCCTTTTTCCTCTTCACCCTTTTTTTCTTTATGTCTACTTATGTTTTAAAAATATAATTTTATTACAACACCACAAAAATTTGTATTGTTGTTATTCAATAAAGTATATCTTGTGTTACCATGTACATATTTTTTTTAAGGATTTGATAATAATAAATTTTGATCATCTCACTAGATAGTCTCTTTAAAATAGTATGAGATGATACTCTTCTAGTTCTACATATAAAATAAATTTTTTTCTTTAAAATAATATGAAATGGATACTCTTCTAGTTCTACATATAAAATACACTTTACAGTTTAAGTTCTTCCTTAAAATGGGTATAACATTAAGGACACATTTTTATATATTAACTTGATTGCATTAAATTTGAATATTGTTAGATTCAATTGGTGTACCTTTTCAAAAGTAGATTATTTTTTTGCCAACACTTCTGATCTACATACATACATACATAGTCATCTATATTATTTATAATTCACTCCTAACATGTTTTATCGGATGAAGAAAAATCTTAAATTTCATTAACTTTACATTAAAAGTCAACAATTTTCCTACTCTATTGCTTTTTAACACTCATATATATTATAACACATGAGAAAAAAATTAACACAATAAGAAATTAAGGGCAAAATTGTACAACAAAAAATACCCAAAAACTTTCACTTAAAGTGTGTTCAACATTATATATTTGTTGGATGCTTAAAAATGTGTATGAACATTCAAAATGGTTGTTAACATGCCAAAATCATTAAATATAAATTAACAATGTTACTTTTTATGATGGGGTCTACACTATATATGTATATCCATATTCCAACTCTATGGCTTGTTGGCGTTTCTTCGTAGATCAGCAGACAAATTGTAGGTATGCATGCAAAGATTGGGGAATTGGGATTGAGATTGATAGTAATGTGAAGAGGGAAGAAATTGAAGAGCTTGTGAATGACTTAATGGAAGGAGAGAAGGGGAAGAAAATGAGACAAAAGACTTCAGAGTGGAAGAAAATTGCTGAGGAGGACACAAGACCTGGTGGTTCACCCTACATCAATTTGGAAAAGATGATTAAAGATGCGCTACTACAAGGAAATTAATTAATAATGAGAGTATTCCTATTTCCATTTTTTTTGGCCAATCCTATTTAAATTTTACACCAACCAAGAGTGGTTTTAAAAAAAACAAAAGAAAAGAAAACTTATTGGTTGTGGAAGTTTTCCGTATTGATAACTAAAGTTGGTAGCAAATAAAGAGGATATTGCGTCTAAATACTTGCCCACTAATGATAGATATTTTAATTCAACGCTCCTAACATATCAAAATCGTTTTAAAATCATATTGACAAAGGAGGCATAGAAATAACGAAGATGAATGAGAGATTTAAATAGAGATTTTTATTAATAAAAGAATTTAGAATCACTTTTCGCTTGGCTAGAGGCTAACAAAGAAGAGTATATGATTACTATAGTACAATGAAGGGAGATTGTGGAGAATAAGGTCATTAGCATTCCTCCATTGTTGTACTCCATGGATGCTGAAGATGGATAGGCACCTCTTCTATTTTCTCCTTGCTGCACAAGATACTTTCGTTTTTGTTTTCAATTTTCTTCAATCCATTTTACTGGATGCATTTTTTTAATCATTTTCTTTAATTATAAATCTTGTGGATCATAAGGCCTGACCTTGTGAACGGTGGCTCAGTGATTCTGTCTCCTAAGTTTATGAACGAGACTAAAGAGAGAGGCCTCATAGCTAGTTAATGTGAGCAAAAAAAGGTTTTGAACTATCCTTCCATTGGAGGGTTCTTGACCCATTGTGGATGGAACTCAATGATAGAGAGTGAGCGCCGAAATTCCTATGGCTTGTTGGCCTTTCTTCGCAGATTAGTTGTAGGTATGCATGCAAAGATTGGGGAATAGGGATGGAGATTGATAGTGATGTAAAGAGAGCAGAAGTTGAAGAGCTTGTGAATGAGTTAATGGAAGGAGATAATGGGAAGAAGATGAGAGAGAAGGCTCTAGAGTGGAAGAAAATTGCAGAAGAAGACACAAGACCTGGTGGTTCTTCAGTATTTGTTTGTAAAATAACTTGTGTCTTTCAGTATTTGGATTCTGCATTGTTTCTTGTTGCTGGCATTTTTTTTTGTAATTTATGAATGATCTCTTTTAAAAAAAAACAAAGAAATCACTTTTGGCAACTACTTTAGTTACCCAATATGAAAGTGATACCTTTGACATCATTTGTGCCAAAGGGTCATTTTTCTATGAATGTGTGTGTGTGTGTGTGTTATAAAGGTAACTTCTACGACCCAAAAAACTAATGGCCCATTTGGTTCAATTACATGAAAAATGATTACATGCAATCTTGATGCATTACGTTGATTACATTGTTTGGTTGGAATAGTAATGCAATTAAATGTAATATTGATTACAACATATTACATCAAATTAGGTAATCTCCATTACATGGTTTTTACTATGTATTCCATATTACATCTTGTATAAATTAACATGTGGGTACTTCTATCTTTCATAAATCTGTATTTAGACATTTATATTATTCATTTTTAGTTTTAATAGAATTAAAAAATTTATTTCACATTTTTTTATTTTTTATAAATAAAATATTAATTTCATTTCATGATTCCTTAATAACATACTAAAAACATTTATTTCATTATAATTCATTTACATTACATTCCCACATATTACATTCCATTACATTCATATGAACTCTTTGAACCAAACTGCCTATCAAATTTTTTTTTGGGCTTAGGTGCAAAAATGCCCATTGACTATTTCGAAATGTGCATTTAGCACCAATGACTATCGTTTGGCTCAAAAATGCCTATTTACTATGTAAAATGGGTCAAAAATGACATGGCCATCATGTCTATGTATGTTGACCGTTAGCTTACTAAAATTTGACCAAGGATGATGAGGTGGACACTGATGTGGCGATGGAAGTAAGTAATATGTGGCAGTTGAAACACCAGCTGAAACAATAGAGGGCGGGAAAGAAATTGGCAGGACTTGGCGATCATGGGAGAAAAAAGAGATTGAGGTTAGGGTTCTGCATTCGAAAAGCCAGGAAGTGCGTGAGAGGGAAAGATCATTGAGGACTGAAACGCATGTGTTGAGATTCGTCTACTACAGTTACGGTCAGGAAAAAGAAGAGACAAGACGGAACTAGGTAAGCATCGAATGGGACCCATGGAGTATTATAATGCAGTGGGTGTAGTGAAATGCCATCGGAGCCATCGATTTAGTATTGTTTTATGTTTGTTTCAGATTCAATGGTGTCAAACGGTGAGGATGATGCTGTGAACGAAGATCCAAATATAGAGGAGATGCTAGAGAAAATCAGGCACGATTTGTGAAAGAGAAGGTACATGAAATGTGTTCTTTGATAAGAAGTAATTGGGTAAATGTGAGTACAAGATTGCGTGATGGGCATAATAGTATTGCAGAAAGTATTGGACCGATGGGTGGGCCAAGGGAAAATGAAAGGGATAGAGGGGTTGTGGAAAATGAACAAGAGGTTATTGATGATGACTTAGAAGACATAGATAGAGATGATGGTCAAGGACTTGATGGCATTTTTAATGATGACATACAAACAGATGCACCTGAAAACACAATAGATGTAGATGAAATGTGGTTGGATAAGGGGAAAGCAGTAGTGTCATATGAGGATGGTTGTGATAGCAAAGATGAAAGCTACATGGGTAAAAGTGGGAGCTCTAACATGGAGGAGAGTGTGGTGTAACATCCTAAATTTTATTTTTATGCTTTAATTATAATTAAGAAAATAATTATTTGTGATAAAAGAATTTATCAGGTAATTATAAATTTTTAAAAAAATTATAATAAGTTAAAAAAAACAAAGAAAAGAAAGAGGAAGAAGTCAAAGAGGCAAAAAAAAATAGAAAGAGGAAGAGGACGAGAAAGAAGAGAAGAAGAAGACAAAAAAAAACAAAGACAAAGCGTTGGCTCCTAAAGAAAAATGAGGAAAAAGGAGGAAGAAGAAAAGGAGAAAGAAGGAAGAGGAAAGGAAGGGAAGACGGAAGGAAAAGAAAGAAAGAAGGAAGAAAAGGACAAAAGATATAAATGTGAGGAGGTGAGAGAGAGAGAATGGAGAGAGAAAAATGTACGTGTGTGTGCGCGATGAATGTATGCAGGCGTGGGGGGTTATAAATACCCCCACCCTTCCCTTGTTCTCTCCATTTCTCACTGGAGAGAGGAGGCAACGATAGTATTGAGTTTTGTTGAGATAATTTAAGTGATAAAAGTCTCTTCTTTCTAATAAATTTCATTTATAAAAGTTATTTTATGTATTTTTATCTTTCTAATGGTATTAATTGTATTCTTATCAGAAGAAATTTTTAAAATTAGTATTTTAAGAAATACTGAGTTTTGACAATATAAATCTATAGTAATATAGAGAGATTTTAACTAATAACTTTATATGAATTGTATTTTTTATTTGGTCATTTTATTATTTTATAATGATTTGTTATATAAATAGATTTTACAATTGCTATTGTTGAACTGTTGAATTAATTAAAATTTTTATTAAATAATTTATTTGAGTTATTGGGAATAATATTAGTATTTTCAATTATTTAGATTTTTGAAAGAATGTACAATTTATTAAATATGAATTTTATATTGGAAATATAAATGTTAAATTGTGGATTTTGTAAATAATATGTATTTGGTGTTAAATTATGAATTAAATGAATTATTTGAGCTATGAAAAATGTAAAATTGAAGTGAAAACAAATAAATAAGATTAGAGTATAAAATTATAATTTTTGGGTAATTAATTCAAAACTTTTAATGTAAATTAATTATGTAAATTTTGTCTACATTATTGTGTAGATTGGTGTGTGTGTGTGTGTGTGACCCAAAACTTTGAATTGTACTCTTGGCTCATAAAGTTTTCAAGGTTTAGTTTGGAGTTGAGGTAACCGGGGTTAATTTATTTTATATGCACTTATGGACTGTAAGATATTTTTAAAACCTTACTTTCTGTTATAATATTTATATGTGATTTTGAAAGATCATGCATATATTTGAATATTTACATATATTAGTAAAGCAATGTATTTTCCAACGTATACGTATGGGTTGAGATTATTGCTATTGAGATGATTATGAGTATGTGAATTGTTATTGTTGTGCGATGTTGATAAAAAAAATACATTATACTAAATATATTGTATTATGTTATGAAATATATTGGGTTGTGTGGAAGAGATGCAGTTGATTTGTGTGCCCATCGGCTCTCTCACTCTTGGCCAAGAGTTAAGTTGAGTATTTTGGGCTGACACCTTCTCGTTACGATATATTTGATGGTGACATGGAAGGAGACAGAGATTTTGATGTGACTAGCTAACCTTTGACCGGGTATATTAGCACTGATAGGCTGTACCATGTCCCGAAGATATAAGGGGGAGTAGGATGACCGAGTGGGGACGGTTTCAACTATTAAAAATATTTGAATTATTTTATTAATGAAATTTTAATATGACTGTTGATAAACCTGCTTCTCTGACTTACATTTCTTTCTTGTATATTTTATAAATTGATTTTGGCTACGGAAGCTTAATGTCTCACCCCGTGGTGTTAATATTTTTCAGGCGAGACCTCTTATCGTAATAGTAGTTTAGGAAAGCAGGCAGAGGCATAAGCATTAGCAGTCTTGTATGCCTCTGGAACTTTTGGGAATTATAATGTTTGTATATTGCCATAATAGGATCATCATATTATGCAATATTCTAATTTTATTTTGAATATTTATCTTGGTAACTGTTTGTATATGATACCTGTGCTGGAGTTACAATGTGAAAGAGTGTGGACTAGTAGGCTGGGCCATAACCCTTATAATAATTGTGCCCTTATTCTTATGCATGAGATAGTGTTGAAGAATGAAAACTAGTGGGCTGGGTTCTAACCCTCATCTTAACTGTGCCCTTGGTCTTATATGTGGATTTGTGGATGATATTGTGCCCTAGATCCTAATGTGTTAATATGGAATATGTGATATAAAGTTTTTGGGAAAAAAACCCTTCTATAACCATGGTTATTTGTTTAATAATGATTGATTAGGCTAAATGCCTTGTTTAGGAGAAAGGGTTCTTTTCATGTGGAATCTGATTTTGAAGTGGCAATTGATGATGGAAGTGAGCACGGTGATGATGATGATGACATGGGCCCCAACTATTATGATGGGCCTTTGGAAGAAGTTAGAGGGGGGCTGACCAATTAGGCTTTGATGGAAGGCCCTTTTTCA
Organism: Vachellia collinsii; assembly: GCA_006871305.1. Classification (NCBI taxonomy): domain Eukaryota; kingdom Viridiplantae; phylum Streptophyta; class Magnoliopsida; order Fabales; family Fabaceae; genus Vachellia; species Vachellia collinsii. The sequence goes on along the minus strand of QFDD01000148.1, from coordinate 2,191 downwards.
TGGTAGGCATGACGTTTGTGGATAAGGAGGAACTCAAAAGGGCTATAAACAGGTATGCAATCATGAAGGGGGTTAAAGTGAGAGTTGCCAGAAGTGATAGGAAATTGATAAAAGTTGAGTGTGAAAAGGCTGCCCATTCATGCTATATGCCTCAACCTATGGGGTACAGGTAGGGTTCATGGTTAAGACCTTAAATGAAGAGCATCAATGTGTGAGGGTGTACAAAAACCCAAGAGCTACTGTGAATTGGTTGGTAGAACAGTACAAGGAAAAAATTCAAGAGCAACCAAAATTTAGTATTGGTGAGATCAAAAAGGATGTTGAGCTTGAAATGAAGGTCAGTGTTAGCATACACAACTGTAAGAGGCCAAAGAGGAAGATCATGCAACACATGGAAGGCAGCTTTAAGGATAAGTTCGCAAATCTGGAAGCTTATTGCAATGAACTTAGGATGTCAAACCTTGGTTTTGATGTGAGTGTGGAGTTAAGCAATGAAGCACTGCAGCACCAAAGAAGAGGTTTCAAAAGGTTGTACATTTGTTTCAACTCATCAATGGTATGCATCTGTGTTTTTTTTTCACTGGCATTGTGTTGAATCTATGTAAAAGCTAAATGCTCTTTGCTGTTCTGTACAGGTGGGGTGGAAAGACGGACGCAGACCATTAATAGGGGTGGATGGAACCTTTCTAAAAGGAGAAGCAAGAGGAATCTTGCTTACTGCTGTGGGTGTGAATGCCAACGATTCATTATTCCTGTTGGCTTTTGGATTGACCCAAAAAGAAAATGGCCTCCAATGGGATTGGTTTCTTCAATGGCTTCAACATTCGCTAGATTTAGGTACAGGTGCAACTGTGACATTAATTTTATACATGCAAAAGGTATATGAATTCATGTGTTTAGTTGTTACATGCAGAAGGTAGCTGAATGTTAACCATTATGTTATACTTTTCCAAGGTTTGTTGAATGCTGTGAGTGAGGTTCTCCCAGATGCCGAGCACAGATTGTGTGCAAGGCATATATATGTGAACTAGACTAGAAGATGGAGAGGAAATGAGCTGAAAAAGAAATCTTTTTCTTATGCGTGGAATTCGTTTGAGGAAGAATTCCTGGACAACCTGAAGCCTTTGACTAGACTAAGCAAATCAGTAGCTGTCTCATACAACCCAAAAACATGGGTAAGAGCTTAGTTCACATCTAGATGCAAGTCTTGGGCTGTTGATAACAATATTAGTGAGAGTTTAAACACTTAGATAGATGAGTATAGGTACCTTCCAGCAGTTAAGATGATTGCTGGGATAAGACTGAAAATGATGGGCAAATGGGCAGATAATGAAAGCAATGTACAACACTAGAAATGTAATTACAGCCTAAGATGTATGGAATTATTTGAGGCTAATAGACACCTAGCTGGCAACTGTCGAGTGTTTTTTAATGGAGATCAGGGGTACGAGGTTACTAAAGGCCAGGACCAGCATAAAGTGTACTTAGCTAGCGAAATGTGCACTTGTAGGGCATGGAATTTAACTGGAATCTCATGCCAACAAGCAATATGTGCCATATACCATGCGAAGATTGATCCTATCACCAAAATTTCTCATTTTTACCACAAAGTCACATATCTTGATAGCTATCGAACTAAGTTAAAGCCTGTTAGAGGCAAGCAGTTCTGGCCCGACCCGTTTAGGCCCTAGTCCCCAAAATCCCGTTTTTCTTCAGGCCCGGCCCGCGAGAGGTCGGCCCACGGGCCAGCCCTCGGGGCGGTCACTGTTCAAAAAAATTTTTTTTAAAAAAAATACATTATTTTTAACCCAATACAATTTTCTTACTCAAAAACATATAAAATCATATCTAAATAACTATATCAAAAATAATAAACACTCTAAAAGTTTTAAACTTAAGTTCACAAATCATATAATATAAGCTTCTTTCTTCATCAATTATTATCACTATCTTCAATTTTAAGAATATTTGCATTTGACCAAGCTTTACTAGGAATAGGCTCAGAAGGTTTTGCTTTGGCGAGATAAAAAATATGAAGTATTTCATCTGTAACATCATCATCATCATCATTTTAAGTTTTTGCAACAAATAATAAACCAAAATCATAAATTTAAAATATGTTTATTATGTAAAATACATATAAATTATTTAAAAAAATATAAAAAAAATTATGGCGGGCTTAAAAGGGCCG
>QFDD01000147.1:0-71391 GCA_006871305.1 Vachellia collinsii | reverse complement strand
GAGAGATTTGTAAACCCATTTAGATATAAATATATATATAAATTTTTCTTTAGGTCTGACTAAAGAAAAACTCAAGTTAAGAGAGAAAGGAATAATGTTTTGCATTTCATTTTTTACATGGATTTGTAGTATTTATTGATTATTAATTATTAATTTGATATTAACAATTATGGGAGGTGTTGGTGCGACCACCGTTGACGTAACTCACATGATTAAGTTTCAAATTGTTCTCTTAAATCATATAATTCAGGAATAGAGTACGTGTAAAATTGTTAATCTTTTTCCAATTATATTGTGAGCAGTTAATAGTGGATTAAATCAAAGCTTCAATTTCATGGACTGCGAGATCTTAAGGAAACCTTCTCATTTGGTATACCACCCATACTTGCGGTGAAAAATACATAATCCATTCTTCACCCTGAACCACTCCAACAAGTATTGCAATTTGAATGGGACAAAATTACATCTGAAAAATCTAACTGCACATCACCATGTTCGTAACACAGAATATCAACCCAGAAGCCCCACTATACACAAAAAGTAACTAGTCCAATCGTAAGAGGCAGTAAAAAGGCTGGTTAAAATCTGCCCCTCCGCCCAAGAATAAAACCACCAAAGAAAAACATGTATCAAGAGGCCGATTGAGCCAATTGTCTGGATCATATCACTGTTCGACCTCAGTTTCAACTTCAAAATAAGTGTTGTTTCCTACTTTGCCTTGGACACCTTTACTTTGTCCTTTTCTTTTGGGGGGCGGGGGGTGTTGTCGAACACTTTTACTTGGTCTTTGATTCTTCAATGCCCTCCAATTCCTCAACTACTTCTTTCATGGAAGGACGGTGCTTAGGGTCAGGTTGTAGGCATTTCAGAGTAAGCTTAGCTGCCTGTGATGCTGCCTTGAGTGAATATTGACCCTGAATCCTAGCGTCCATAACGGTTTTCAACTTTCTTTTGCTAGACAGATACGGCTTCACCCATTCAACCAGATTCTGCTGCCCACTCGGTCGCTTCGTGTCAAGTGCCCTCAAACCTGTCAGCATTTCAAGCAGCACCACGCCAAATCCATACACATCACTCTTTATATACAAGTGCCCTGTTGATCAACAAAGATTCAATCAGGGGGGATGTTACCGCACATTGATTTAGAATGGATTATATAAGCCTGCTTGTTTATTATGTACAATTATAAACACGAACAGAAATTCTTCAATACAACCGCCGGTTGAAATCTATCTGTGTCATTGCATCTCATCATCTGAAGCACCCAATTAAGTTACCGTTCTAGTTCTTCGCACAGCTAATTCATGCATTATATGTACCAACCTAAACGAGCTTCTCAACTTGAAGAATCTTCAGGGAGCGCTGAATGTCTAATTTTTGAGTCATATACTCCAGTTACCAAAAGCTAAAAAGCAAAATAATTAACTGCTTCTGCCTAATATGAATTATGCCGGGCGTGTCATGAATACAGTCAAAACTCGACTATTGTGACACAAAAAGTTGCTTTATCAATCATATCTCATTGTATTTACCTGTAGCAACATATTCTGGAGCAGCATAGCCATAAGTGCCCATAACCCGAGTTGTAACATGTGATTCTCCACCGGATGGCCCCAATTTTGCCAAGCCAAAGTCAGAAATTTTTGCATTATAATTCTGTATTCGACAAAAGAATCTGATTATTAATTTGACCGGTGATGAGAAACCATTAATTTTTTTACTCAGAAGACACTGTCCACAGCCTAATGGGGAATATTTTAATCATAGACTAGGAGGTTTCCATATAAGCACATCATAAGTTTGGCTTTGTGAACATGTAAAGGAATTTGGATTAATCCACACGCCACTCATCCCAAGGTGCCACTACATTCGTTTCAGCTTCCATCTTAATAATGAGGAAGGGGCAGATTAAGAGGCCAACTAGCAAAAGAATAACTAACCCCATCAAGTAGTATATTTGAGGCCTTGAAATCTCTGTATATCACTTGCTTTTCTGAAGTGTGCAAAAAGGCCAGGCCTCGAGCTGCACCAATAGCTATTTTGAGTCGCATGTTCCAAGAAAGTGGTTCAATGTTCGGATTTCCTGCTCAGAAACAAAAAGAAAAGGAGAAATTAAACTCAACTGCAGGGACAAGCCTTTTCTTTTGGCACTTATTTTTTTATGTATTTTGGTCTTCAGTTCATACTTCTGAAGAGATGATTCTCCAAACTTCCCTTTGGCATGAACTCATACACAAGCAGCAGCTCCTCAGCATCCCAACAGTAACCCAATAGCTTGACCAAGTTTGGATGAGAAAGCCTTCCTAAGAAATTGACTTCTGACTGTGGTATCAGATCAAGAGAACAACACATCAGCATATTATTTCACAATGTATGATATCTTTCCTGAAAATTGTGTCAAATAAGTGGGTTTTATCTCATGGTGGATGCCAAAAAGACAATATGACAACTAAAATCAAGACGCACAACAGTTATTGACAAATATTAAAGGTTCACCAAGCGGTAAATCATTAGTCAGAGATCCGTTTTCCAATCAACTGGTACCAACAACCAGGGTGATAAAGAAGAGAATACCAAATGCCCTCTTACTTATTCTGTGTTCTTTAGAGCAGAACAACAGCCTTATCAGGAAAGGCACATATAATAATACAAGTCATCTTAAAGCATGAATCATGCTTCACTATGACTTAGAGAACAAAACCAAACAAACAAATACACTCAAAACACCAAAGGTAATATCAATTTTTACAATTCCATCAATCTTTACACTTCTCTTATAACAAGTCTGGATATGCAATTCCACCAAACTGCCACACTACTGCAAAGAACAATGCAGCTTCATTTTTAATTATGTTGGTTATATATGTACATTAGGCACAGATGACAGGGACAGCAGGTTCAATGAGAAGCTTCTATTTGTTATGTGTTATCTTTTAAATTTGGGATTATTTTTTTGAGAAATTTTCATTTTATTATGACTGGGTTTTATTTTCAATTAAGCATCATTTAGTTTGCTGTCTCCTTTTAGGACCAGGAAACGCCTATTCACTTGATAAGCGTAGGTGCTGTGCTTGTATTAATATTAAGCAATAGTACAGATACTGCTTTCTTTCCATCTCCCTCCCTCTCTATTCTCTTTTTCATAATATCTGAGCTTGAAGGAACTGATGATCACCTTCAACTCATTTAGAGCTCTGAATGCACAGTGTCCTCTCAGTCATCATGCCTAGCAGCTGTGGTAGTGCTCCAACAGCTCAGGCCTCTTCCAAAATCACCACTGTGATCAGCACAGGAGACCTCTTCAATGGTAAAAACTATCTACAATGGTCGCAAGAAGCACTTATGTACACTTTAAGGCAGGGGAAGGAAGATTATCTTACTGGATGGGTAAGACAGCGAGAAACAACATACTCAAAGTATCAAGTATGAGTCTCAGAACACCATCACGTCACCACTAATAAACTGACAAATATTTATGGGAAAATTAATCTTTTGGTCCTTCAACTTTTATCCATTTATAACTCAATCCTTCAGTTATGATTCATTACAACTCAGTCCTAAAAATTTTGGCTCATTTAGAACTCAGTCCTTATCTTTTGATTTTTTTAGAAAATGATCATTATCAGTGCAACTCATAACTGGGTTATCCTATGTGTAAATTAGTACGGGTTGACATGACTACAGGGTCATCATCTCCGTTTCCATCACCATTGAACTCAACCTCCCCCCTTCTGCCACTCACAAGAAAGCTTGCCGGTGCGCCTTCCAGACATCCCAAAGCTGTAAAAACCAAAACCCATTAAATAAACTGAAAATGCATCTCCCATGTCTGCACACTCCTACCCCTTCTTCTATCCACTTCCCTACCCCTACCCCTTCAGAACATCTACTTACCGATATATACATCTCACGTTTGCACCTTGATATGCAACAACACGCCCAGCAGCTTGCTTTGTATCTTCCTCTCTCCATCTCTGTATGGGGTTTTTTTTTTGTTTTTGCATTGATAATTTGTGGTTCAGAGGTAAGAATTAAGACGTCTCTCTCTGCCTCTTAAATACAAGTCTTTAGTCATGATGATGGAATGACTGTGCACAACTGATAAAAATTTAAACCAAGCATAATATAATGATCTACGATTATAAAAAAAACATGTTGTTGGAACTGAGAAAGCACTTATGAGTAGCAGTGGTGGAACTCCCAGGGAGCACCGGCTCCAAAGGCAGAGGGAGAGAGGTTAATTTCAATGGTGATGGAAACGGAGATGATAATCTAGCAGTCATATCAGCCCTTATTAATTGACACATAGAATAACCCAATTATGAGTTAGACTGATGAGGATCATTTTCTGAAAAAATGAAAAGATAAGAACTGAATTCTAAATGAGTTAAAAGTTTAAGAATCGAGTCATACTAAATCGTACTTGAAAGAATGAGTTATAAACAAATTAAAAGTAGAAGGACCAAAAGATTAATTTTCCCAATATTCATACATCAATAGAATGGCAGAATGCCTTGAAAACATTAGAGTTTGCTCTCTTCAGCAAAATCTACATGAAACTTGCACTCACACTTCAGCCATGAGCACATTTCCTTGTAAAATATTTGGCTATACGTCCCTTGTTCATGATGACATTGACAGTGGTGAGTTGGCGCCGGCTACCCTTTGGCTATTCTCCTACTCAGAAAGGTTATTTCTACTCAACACATCTAACTAATTCTATATTACCATGAATGTTTCAAACACCCATACCCAATGAGAACATATCTTTCCATAGTTAAACACCCATAACCATTGAGGGGGAGAATGGAAACACTTGAGAATGGGAGTTTGAGAGTGATTTCAATCCTATACAGCAGAACTCTAACCTCCAATAGTCCAGAACTTGATTTGGATAGATCTGAGACTCAACTCAATGCTCAACTTGATGCAATGAAAAAGGCAAGACAGAGTACTAACTGCCAAAAATAGTCAATAAGTGATTGAACAACAGCAAACAGAGGAAGAGTCACTAGAAGAACAGCAGTGTAAAGAGAAGAAAAAACATGCACAATCCATGCCATCCTTTCCCATGTAAGAGCTAAAATGGAAAATGACTTGAGAGGTATAACATTGACCTGAGAAAGGACGTAAGATCATGTGTTTAAAACCCTATTAATCAATTCATTTGTTAAGCAGATTAAATAAGAAGTTTCCATTAATACAAGTTTTTATCTTTTATGTTTTTATCAGCATTTTTTTTCACGCAATTTATCACATTATTAGGACTAGGTTTTAATTCCAACAAAGCATTAATTAGTTGTCTCCCATTAGGACTAGGACCCGGCGATTCATGGGTACCATGCTTGTATTACTTATGATAACTATTGGATCAAACCTTCTACATTACAAATACAAAGACCCCAAATAAGTCTATGACTTCGCAAATGGTGATGCCATATGCCTGCCTTCAAACTCTGGCGTATTGAATTCAAATTTGAACAAAACGTAATTTGTTCATTTCTTTCAACAAAAGAAATGATGAATCTGTGATAGAAAAATGAAAACACTTCCAAATAATTGTGGAAAGAGAACACCTGTTGAATTCATCGAGCCAAGCATTCAATAGAGTAGATATTAGGGCAACACATTTTAATGACCCGCCTTCAACTGCGGATAAGCCATGAATGGCAGAAAAACAGGTCCTTAATGTGAGATCCGACTGCATTTTTTTTTTTAAGAAATCATTGATCATGTTAAGGTCATGTTCATGTTTGTTTATTGATCGATATGTATTTAGTTTAATTGTTACTGATTTATTTGTATATAGTTTCCACACTAACTAACAAGGCTGATCAACAAGCATTGCGAGTCGCGAGCCCCAAACTGTTAATCATGACGAAAACCATCTTTAATTACTAAAATTTCTAATTTCCTTATTCCAGAAAGCAGAAGGGAGGAAAACACAAAACAATGCCCATCGCTCTTGAAAATTATGCAGGAGAATTAAAGTCAACAGACCTGCCACTCTTGGAATCCTTGCACACTTTCTGAGTTCAATTTTTTAATAGCAACCACAATTCCAGACCCTGCCCTAGACGGTGCCAATGTCTTCTCATCCAGCCAACCTTTGTAAACTTTACCAAAACCACCTTCACCAAGCAATGTATCGTGTTTGAAGTTCTTTGTGGCTGCTTTCAAGTCTCCAAAACTGAATACCTTCAGGTTTGGAGTTTCTAGAATTTTCCCGCTGGGGGCAGGAAGGGAATCCCCAATGCTGCCACTAGCTAATTCTGAAAATTGACTCTTTGCAGCACTGCTGTTCGTAGTAGAGAACCCAACGTTCCTACTGTCAGTACTCGCTGAACCTACAGAGGCAAATCAATGGTCAAAGAGAATGTAAATCTAGCTTTTTTTCTCTGGGGAGTTTCAAAAATCAGAAGAACACTTGACCAAGTTTCACCTAATTTTTCTGACCCATTCCGAGAAATCCGAGATTATGGAGGATAAAACCCATTCTCACCTGAATATGGATTTCTGCTTATGCTAGACGCCGGTCCGTCATCGTGAGCGAGAGACCCAAAGCATAGACCCATATCAAGCTCCCAGCCCGAAGCTAGCATAAAATGGCTCTCGCAAACCCTGAAACGGCAGTAATGAAGGAGGCTCAAGGGAGCCAGAGGAGAGAAGTATCGTTTTCTGTTTGGTTACCACAATCGTGTTCCGTTAAATTATATTTTCACTTCTTTTTCTCGGGGTCAGTTTGCGAAATTCACATCGTTGCTTCGCTGGCTAGACCCACTTGAAGCAAGAACCTGTTTCCCATCGAAGCTTCGTCTTTTCTTGTATTTGTTTGTTGTTTATCAGCTCCAGTTTAAGATAGCAATATAAACTATAAAGCCTCGCCCTTCTCAGGTTAAGGTCAACGTCCGCGTGAGAGTTGGGTCAAAACTTTCCTGTGTTTATCCATCGCATGGGGCCCAGAAACAGCATACGGAACCACAAACCCGTCCGAAGATGATGACTTTAAACGGAACCACAGGGTCGCCTAATCGCTTGAACGTCAATTTGCTGCTGCTCAAATTCACTGCACCTTCAATTGGTCCGGCTTTGCTTTGCATAGTCATTACGGTACATATTATTGATGTTTTGCTTTAAATAAACCCAAAGATTAAGGCAGGAGATACAATAGGAGATAAGCCTAAAAAAAATATATAATCACCAAAAAATTCTAATGAAAAATCAAAAGTATAAAAAATATTGTTATTTTTAACATTAAAATTTGTTGTTACATACTACTTAGAAGTAATGTGACTTTTTAATGATTGCATTTCTTAACTCTCCCAATTTTTTCATTGCTGATTTTAAATAAAAATAACTAAAAACTGAAAATATTAAAATATAAATCATCCAAATATAATCTTATTGACCTCTAACTTCAAAAGGTTAATTAAAATTAATTATTTTTGTTATGAAATCTCATAATTTTCTTTTATTAAATTTATTAGTCGGAGGAGTTTGGTTAACTAGTTAGAAATTCTACAACTATCGGGCAAAAAAAAGAAGAAATTCTACAACTAACCAAAATACTAGGTAAAGAAACTAATCAGTACTACGGTAGATGCGACAGGCAATATCACAAAACATACAAAGGCTCTTATAAAACAAAGAAGAGGGAGTACAATTTTGAAGATGCTGCATCAATCTCATAATTTTATGATCGAAGGCTTTCTCAAAGGCAATTGATTGTTGACCCCCTGGGATACGACATGACCCTTTTTCAAGGCAATTGACTCTTTCCAAAGCCATCCATGACGCGGCCTTATGGCATGACAACTCTCTAGTCCCAACAACACAAACCAAAGCACTCCAGTTCAAGAATGCGTAATTAAATTCATTACACAGCACTGGTACTATAACTCACAAAGGCCTATTTGAATTATCGATGAAAGTTATTTTTCTAATGTAATTTTTAGCCTATGAAGTACGAAGTAAATATATAAAAAAAAGTTTTATCTCAACTTCTGTAATCATAATTTTTCAACGCTGTGCCAAACATGTCAGTAATACATTGATTCCAACTTCAAACTACAGCTCGCCAAGGCTCAATGTTCTAATCCGAATCACAATCAAACAAGCTTTAACTAACTGAAATACAGCGGAAAGTCTGTCTTTCCTATCTTTTCATGTTTAATAACCGACCAACAATTGATTTCACTACTGGCCACCGCCTTTACTTCGTCAAAGCTACTAGTATATCAGATCGTGACATTACATTTACAAGTATTACTACTTAACTGTTAAAATCAATTAAAGTGACCATCTTTATTAACATTAATGGAAGAGCATAAAGAGAGATAAACATACCATTAATATAGCGAAGGAGAAAAAAGTTCCACCGTCCACAATCCATGCATATGCAGAGAGAATTAAATGAATGAAAACTTACACCATTTCCACCCCAATTAAGCAGCAATCTTCCCACACTAGTAGCCCCAAGTCCAAGCCCCCGCTGTTTCAGAACAGTGTAGTGTCCACTTACTAATTTACCAAAACAACTAGAATTTCGGACTGGAAATTGCCTTGTGTTCGCTGAGCTTCGAATGTCTCCAGGTCAAAGGTAACAAGTATGCTTTTATAATTATTAGAAGCAGAACTGTGTAGGTTTCAGTGATCTACAGCTTCAAATGGTAGTATTACTCTTTGACCTTTAGGTGCTAAGAGCTGGAGGCACTAGAGCTCTGTTTTGTCATAACTCTAGCCCTGTGCCTTCTCTTGAAGACATCCTGCCTGAATCTCTTGGTTTCTCTTTGAATGTCCATGGACGGTTTCCTCTCAATAATTTCTTTTTCACACTCGAGCATCTTTTGCCTCTTTGTCACAGCCATGACAGCAGCATCATTCTCTATCTCTTCATTTTCTGCTACTTCCTGCATACACTTCTGGTAAATCAAAAGTGTTCAAAAAATGCATACTTATATGTGACAAAGGTTGTTAAAAGTGAGATTTTAGTCAAAAAGAAAAATCTAAAGGCCAGTAAATATTTAGACCAAGATCAAAACACAAAGCCAGTAGCCTTCAAAAAATAAAAATTCACAGCTGACACGTACAGAAAGGATTATGAATTAACATCCCATTTTAAAGTTGAACATTAAAGAAAGACTATCCATCTAAGAAAAACTAAAACGCTATGTCTATAAATCAAGAATAAATCTCAACCAAATATTTAAAATATCCATGAGGCAGGACTCAAGATATCAACTGTATCTAGTATCAAAGTTGAACCAAATTGAAAAGTCATGCATGATGAAGAGTAAAATATACCAGAAACGGAGTTTTCATCAGTATTGTCGTTTTCTCATTTTTTTTTTCTCATCTTCTTGCACACTAATTATTTCCCTATTCGAGTATTTCTAGCACACAAGATGGCAAAAGCAATATTATCCAATGAATATATGAAAATAATTTTTTTTGGGGGCGGGGAGGAGGGGGGGGAGAGATCGTGTGTTATATGAAACTAGGTTATACAAAAACAGTCTATTTATCATTCAAATGATTAAGGTTGATTCTGCTTTTTTCCTTTGCCCAAACACAACATATTTGCCTAAACCCTAAACAAGATATTCAGCATGACCCAGGAAAAACCAAATAAAAGCACAACATGATGGGTCACAACTCTAGCTTTCTTTCAATACTTTAAAGATCAATTCAACCATATTTTCCAGTATATACCAAATACCATGATGAAATCCATAGCATTTTCCATCTTGAAATAAAAACTGCCCCCCATGTTTACACATCAAAGCACACTTTGAACAATCATAGATGCCACTGGCCAAAAAAAAAGTTATGGACGCAGCTTCCAAGTGCATAGTTGTATCAATCGACCACACAGAGAAGAAATTTATCACCATTCATTCTCTCATAATACTCCATATTAATGATGTTAGCCCAACAGGACAGTTGCAGTTACACATACTTAAAAATGAAACTGATGTTCTTTGTCGAATATCGCAAGAGTTTAGTTTATATATGCTATGTATATATTGCTCTATGCTGAGTGCAGTGAAGCCATCATCATAAAAGAGGCAAAGTAAGAAAAGACCTGTAGATCATGAATGAGATTGTCTAGCGATTTAATCTTCCTATGAGGCCAGCGGGGAATACCAAATTCTCTGCACTTCCTCTTTAGTACAGTAAGTCCAACTTTTAGATTTCTTGATGCTTCTACAATTGGCACATCAAAGTACTTCACCAGATCAGCTAAACTAATGCTTGCTACATCTTTACTAGCTGCCCTCTTTTTCTTCTCTATGCCACCTGCATTTGGTTATCTGACCTGTTATCTTTTAATATATGTCCCTGACAAAATAATGTTAGAATTAAGATTGACATTTTGGAGGGGATGGGGTTTGTTTAGTCATATTCTTTGCAACAATGAGCAAGCTGGGTGAGGGCAAATGATTTGGCAACATATTTACTGAACTAGAATCTTTAGTTTCCTTAGTTTGTAATAGAAGAGGGACTTTATATAGCGAAGATCAAGCTGCTTGAATAAGGTGGTGAATAACATTCAAAATAGAGAATAACCAAAATATACAATAAACAGAGTCTTCCTTTTTATCAGGAGAATTGGTTGTTAAAGGAGTACAATGGCATCATACGATCCATGTAACCAACCTTACTTAATAGGATAAGACTTGTTGTTGTTGTTGTTACAAAGTCTTTTTTAATTTTTATTCAAACAAATAGAGCCCACCTCAACCAATACACATCCTTAGGAAGACGGGAACAACAGAAGTTTTGCTGCTTCATAAGAAGTTCAATATATACATGTTTACCAATAACCACTTTTGAATGCTTTTGATTTGACATAGTATTCAGAGGTCCCACTTTCAGAACCATAGATTTCATTGAAACAGCAAATTTATCTGTTCACTAACAACAAGAAAGTATAACAATTCCTAGATTTCAACAATGTTGAAATTAAGATAGACTCGTCAACACTACAGAAGAAAGCGCCAAGGCATAAGGTGCTAGATAATTTGTGCCTATAATATATATAGAGCGCACAACCTGGTAAACTTTCGTCAACAATGTCATTGTCTGGAAACTCGGCTGGGTCTAAACTTTCATCATCTGATTCATTCCTTAGTAACTCAGACATGCCTAAACTTTCTTCATCTGCTTCCTTGTCTTGTAACTCAGGCATGTCATCTGGATAAGGAAGACAATTGAGATCCTGGAGCAAAATTTTTCTTGGCTGATGGCTATCATTGCTGTTTCCTCTGCATCTTTTATCGGGGGAGATTTGCAGCATATCATTCTCTTTTGATTTACAGTTCAACTCATGTATCATATGGAGATCATTAAGCAATGTTGGGATCATCTGAAGCTTGGGATTCCTGAATAATTTTAGAAGCCATTAAAAGGGGGAGGAGGAAAGTTAGGAATTTTAGATGGTACAAGTAGTAACATAGTAATGTGGAGATGCATTGGACTATAAATTGACAATCTGCAAAGTTACCAAATGTGACATACAATATACAAGAAATAAGATATAAGTATGTCATACACATGCGAATGATCTGTTTCACTTTTGACTGGTTTTCAATAACCATGACTGCATTTTTTAGATTATGAGATGCCTCCCCAAAAAAATGGACATTGGCAACCCAAAGAAGTTCACAATTCTCGTTTTAAGTCAACCTCAGGTTCAAACACCCGCTGAGGCCAACACTAATTAGCAAGCGAGGCCTGTGTAAAGATGCTTCGTAAATATCAAATTTTGAGGTTGTATGGAGGGTATACCTTCCTCTTGATTGGATGTTTAAATGATAAAACATCACATTAGATTTTCTTGCTTGTTCAACAGATCAATTAAAAGGAAAATTAAAAAAGTGGGGAGCCATCCTGCAATCTGGAGGTGAAAAAGTTTACTGCAAGTGAAAAGAATGGAATGGAATCAGTCTCCTATATATCTGCTACCCTTTCTTTAGAAGGAAAAGAAGAAAATAAAACATTCGAACTAGTTCTCTTGACATGCCCCCTTCCCCGTATAAATTAGACAGTATTTGATGTCTTCAGTAAACCAGCGACAGAGAAATAAGATAATTAGTTGAACTTCCAAAAACATGAACACCAAACCACTAAATGGTTGGTTAATCGATCGTATTAAATTGGCTTTCAATAAGTAGACAAGCAGAATGTCACTGAATGGAGATCAGAGATGGCATATGAAGGACCACTTAGGGTGGCCATCATAAGATTCTACCGCAAGAAGATATGTGAAGAGTGGGGGCAATCTTGGGTTTCAAGATTATATTTAGCAAACATCCGATACACTCCTGTTCAACGCATCTTAGCCAAGATTTAATGGTGCTGTAAATCGATAATTATTAAGTCAAACTATAGCCAGTATCACATGCACAAATAAGTCTCAATACTATTATAGTTACCTTCTACATTGTTCCATCCGCCGACCAGCATATTATAAAATCTAATCCCAAATTAGATTTTGCTCGACGTGTTCAACTTACATAAAAATAAAATTTTACTGCTCTGTGTTCCATTCCATAAAATGCGATTAAGTCGGGAACCCAAAAGGAAACGAAAAAATATATATCGGTGGGACATAAGGGCTCGACACAAAATCATTTAACTAAATATGCCAATTTAGTAAATAAGTACCTCCAACAGAACGAGGTTTGGAGAACAAACGACGTTTAACAAAGACAGATAGGGCTTAACAGATGATAGGTACCTCGTGACTGATAACAACCAAGGAACTCGGGAACACTGAGGCTTGTGATCGGCGTGAAACGCAAAGACACAAAGCCATACTCCATCCTGATACCCTTCAAAAACTTCGGAAACCCGAAATTTCTGTAATCTAAGAATTGGGGTAGCCCGCATTTCTCCGTATGAGCCACACCGAGAAAATATAAACTCTCTTTCAACCTCGCTTTTCCTCTCATCCCTCAGTCGGTAGACATGCACGGTCCTGATCAACTCTGCAACATAAAAGAATTCAAAAATTGTCAATTCCCTAGCTGGCCCAAAAACATTATTCCCCATATAAAAGAAAAGCTTCGATCGAAATGTGCAATGAAATCTGGAACCCACGCACTAGGAAATGAAAAGGAAACGAGGGTTGAGTTCATAGTTACCTTCTTTAATGGTATTCTGGAAGACTAGAAGAGTGGTCAGCAAACAGGTCCCTGCAGAATCCATGAAGGTTCTGAGGATATCATGACTATTGGGTAAGAAGTAGAGGAAACGATGGTGGAGTGATCAAAAGAAACGAATGAGGCAAAAACCAGCTTTCCTAGTGAGTTTGCATGATCTTCCCCTTTTTTCTGGTTTGTTTTCAGCTCAATTCGGGGTCCGCCAAGGTGAGGACGGCAGTAAAAAAAAAAAACTTTTCCTTTTGGCTTTTGAGAGAATTGGAAGAAGTTTTTTATTAAAAAATTAATTGTAGAATATGATCTTTCACACATGTATAATTAAATTTTTATATGTTGATCAAATTTTCCTTTTGGTTTTTGGCTCCCTTCCATTTATTTATATAGACATCTTCTTCAATTTCCAAATTTGAATAATTAAAATACATCTTGTGAGACATTTAATTTCTAATAAAATTTAAAGGGTAAATATAACTTTTAATCCTCCAAATTTCTATAAGTTTGCATTTTGATCCCTCAAGTTTTGAAATTGTGTTCTTTATCATATAATCCAGTTCGTCTAAAACCGTTAGTCTATATAATTTTAAAAGAATCTAAATTAGAAATTAACATCGTTAAAAATGATGACATGTCGTTGACGCTGTTATTTTTGTTGATATAGCATGATGATTGGATATGGGTTGTTGATGACATGGATCTGTGACATGGAAAATGAAAAAAAGGAAAAAAAAAATAAAAGGCAGAAGCTTAGTGTAAAAGGAATTTGGGAGAAAATATGAAGACGGAAAGGGAAACAACATTGAAGGGAAAAAGGGAAAAGGTTAGGTCAAAGGAGGACCCACATGCACGTCATCAGAAGTTAGGGTGGCCAGTCATTAGAGTCGTCTAAGTCCCGAGGAAATTCTAGTGGCATCTCACCACTATGTTGAGGTGGTCGATAAACTCTGTGAGTTTAGTGTTTGCTCCTATTTTTTATATCTATGCATTGGAATCATTTTCTGAAAATGAATATTGATGTGTTTCTTCATCATGTAGTTCTTCTTTGTGTGTTGAGTGTCATATATGCGTTGTAATCTATGTTGAGAGTGAATCACAACGTACTGAGTATCGTATACACGTAATGAGTTCATCGTCCAGTTCACAGCGTACTGAGTGTGTAGTTCTTCGTCATATATATGTACTGAGTGTCATCTAGTTCTGCTTAATTTTTTTGAAGGTGAATCTATGAGTTGGAATCAGTAAAAAAATCTCACATTCCATCAATAAAAACAAAAGCACCAAATAGTATATAGGAATAACAAACAAATTATGGCAATTTATATACAAATACTAAAGATAAATGCCTAGGTTTTCAACAGCCATAATTTAAATTGAATTCGACCATAATGAGAAGAAATAAGAGCAATGATAATACTCAGTAGGAGATAACAAACTAGACGATAAAGAAATACAACAAACTTCCTCGAAATCAAAAGAGCAACAAAGAGATACAAACATAAACAGCAAAAACCAAACTTACAGAGTAAAATGACAACCTCAGGACAGTAGGAGAGAAGTCGCCGGAATATCACTGGAATTTGGACACCTCCAATGATCGGCAACATTGACTTCTGACTATGAGGAGTGGATTCTTCTTTGACCTAACCCTTTCCCTTTTGAGTTCTCTCCATTTTTTTTTAGTAGAAAGCTTCAATACATCCTTTTCCATACATTTTGAGCTTCTACCCTCTTTTTTCCTTTTTCTTTTTTTAAATCCATGTCACCAATCCAAATTATAGGGACAGGTTATAGGGACAAGTTAGTTTACATATCCAATCATCAAGCTATGTCAACATATTTAATGGTGTTAGTGATAAGTCAACTTACTTTAACAGTATTAACATTTGATTTATACCATTTTGAAATGATAGGGACTAATGGTTTCAAAAAGACTAAACTTCAGAGACTAAAAACACAATTTTAAAACCACAAGAACCAAAATGTAAATTGAATGAAATTATGAGGATTAAAAGTTAATTTTACCCAAATTTAAATCATTAGACTTTTTTCTTCCCACGTGAGCATTTTGTTGGCCAACTTCCTAGCATTTTTTATGATTTATGCAACTGTTATAAATCTTATTATAAATAACGATATATTGACCACTCACGCACCTTGAATTTTGGGTTCTTCTGGAGTGAGATTCTAGAGAGAGAAGCTCTCATCCTTTCTTCCCTAGAAGAGTTTTTCGGGTGGATCGTTCTTCATCTTCATCTTATCCTCATATTTACAGCTAAGTTATCTTCACTCTTTCTCCTTCCTTGTCCAGATTTTAAATCTTCTTTATTTTCTGTTATTTTGGCCACTTGCATGTCAGTTTCTTTTTCGTATGTGCCGAAGGTCATGTCTCCGTAATTGTTAGTGTTTGTTCCAATGCTTAATCTTCCCTCTTGCATGATCATCATTTCGCTACCTAGCAGTAGGCTGAATCCCCATTATCGCATCTCTTAATGTTAATGGTTTCTCTCTCTCTCTCTCTCTCTCTTTCACTAGTGGATTCAATGCTTAACCCACTCCTTGTCGATTCCTTCTCTAGTTCTCTTTTGATTCTTGAGATTTTCCGCATGATGACTATCTCACCATCTGCATCGATTTTGCATCACTCTCCTGTTCATTGGTTCACTGGCATACCTCGGTAGTTTTTCTGATAACGAGACCATTACCACCTCCACACAAAAGCTTCCTTTCCTTCATAATGATGCTGATTAATACATCTTCCCAACAACCCATTCTTTAGCCTTCATCAAGTTATAAATAACTGGGTTTTGCTACCATCACCTTGCATGTCAAATCATTTTCCTCTTTTTGCACATTGTCCTTCTTCTGTCTTCTCAAGGTGTTTTCTTGGCTCCCTTCTGTTGCATTTTTATTGGTTTCTATCCTTTCTTAACATACCCTCATTGCATACAATGTCCTCTCCAACCTTTTTTCCTTCTCCCTTTAACATTGATCCTATATCTCTTGACCGCAATAGAGCCTACTACTAATCTTTTGTGATTGCTGATATGATTGATCTGCATGCATTCTCCATTCGACATCTTAATCGTTGTCTGCATGCAACCTGGATCCTTCATAATCAGTTCTTAGTCACTGGCAAAGTTGGCTCTTTCTACCTTATTCGCTTTGATAGTGAAATAGATCATGATTTCATTGTTCATAATGGTCTGTGGTCCATTCATAACTCCCTGCTTGTGGTTGATTCCTGGCAACCCAACCTTGTTCTTCAACAGCTACACCTTGCTACCTTTCCTATATAGGTTTTGTTTGGGGTTTACCATTAGAATATCACTCAGAAAATGTTGCTGACGCTCTAGGAGATGAGTTGTTAATTCAATAATTATGGAAAATTGGATCATCCACTCTTCATCTCTTCATTATTTACGTGTTAGGGTTTTAATAGATCCAAGACTTCCTCTCATTTAGAATATCAGAGTTTTCCTAGATAATGGGGAAAATTTCTTGGTTGAGTGCAAGTATGAAAGGGTTTTTCAAAGCTACTCCTTCTACCATTCCATTGGCTACTCCCTGTAGGAGTGCTCCAGAACCATTTATGATGTTTACCAGGTTCTAACATGGTCACAGACAGGATATTTCAAAGTTTCTGAAATCATTTTGCATGCATCTTTGAAGTGAAGCATGATGAGATGATGTGGCAAGACTGGATTAGCCATCACAAAGGTCGAGGGTCAACAAGAATCCGTTTTTTGTCCTAGGAAGAGACTTTTACAGCATATATGAGACAAGACCCCAAGATTTTCTCCTTAATCAAAATCATGATGGTGGTTTATTTAATTTGTCATCTGATGAAGATTTATCAAGCTTGGAAGACTCTAACATGGATCTGTCAATGCCTGCAACTCCACCTCCTTCTCTAGTCTAGCCCAATCCCCTTATAGACCACGATACACCCACTGCCCCTCCTCAGTCTTCCCTTGATCAACCCAACTATTCCTCTGACAGCCAACATCAGACCCACTAAGAGGAAGAAAATACCGACTCAGCCCAAGACGTCATCAACCAAATGGGGCCTTCTTAAGAGCCCACGAAGGAAAGCACTTATCCTTTCCCTAATGGTTAGGAATACTTGACCAAAACCCTCCCTTTTTCCTCCCATATGCCTCCCATACCTGAGTACCCGACCAAAACCATTCTTATATCCTCCCCTGTGCCTCACACATCTGAACCTCATGCTACTTTTCCTTTCTCCAGCTCGCACCCCTTCTCTTCTTCTTCTGATCTACTATTGGAAACACCCCCTCCTCAGGTTCAAATGGAATTGAACCTTTGCAAGCGGCTAGCATTCCTCTTCCCCCTGCAATCTCTAGCCTTTCATTTTTTCCATTTCCAAGTGGAGAGTTGCCTAATAGTAAGCATTGTATACTGGATAATGCAATAGAAGGTCCGACTATTACCGTGGAGAATCTCTTGCATGAATGCCTTATGATCCAGGGAAACTCTCCATCTGATTTGAAGATCTCCATAGATTTTTTTTCCTCCTTCGAATGTCAAATCTTTTTCACTAGTTAAGTGGAAAATGGCACAGCATACTCCTCCAACTCCACTCGGACTCATTAAGTTTTGGAACTCTCATCTTAAGAATGAAAAAGATGAGTCAGATGGCTTCGGTATCTTCCTTCAACTCGCTAGTCAAGATGACTTGGAATGGCAGATTATTCCTACATAATTTCAAGGTTTGCAACAAATCCTCCTAAACTACTCTTCCTTCTATCTAATTCCTGATGCAGAGAGTATTCCCATGGCTTACCTTGTCAATATTCCAAACAACAAAAATAAGTAGTTTATTTACATTGCTCTAAAAAAACACCAGTTGCCTGCCACCTTAGGAAGCTTTAATCTGCATGAGTCTCTGCCTCCCCCCTCGGATGCTATAAGTCTCCCAACTCTTGACCTCAACTTTGAGCCTTCTGGAGAACACCTAAGCTCATTCCTCAGAAGTGCTATGGGGAGAAAGAGACAGGCTGAAGCTACTCTCTCAATTGAAGCCATTACTAAGAAAATGTGAGCCTTTGCTACTCCTGCTTTGAATGATCCAACTGATGTTGATCGGCTCAGGGAAGCTAACCTTGGAAGCTTCCCAGGTAGCCATGAAAACCCTAAGCTGGAATTGCCGTGGGTTTAGGAAGACCACGTTAGTTCAACGTTGTAAGAGGCTTATCGAGACCCATAAACCAGATATCATCATCCTAATTGAAACAAAAATTCAGGTCTCTGATGCTTGTAAGCCTATTTTATCTTTAGGATAGTTTGATTATGTAGGCACTGATGCCATTAAGAACCCGGGGGGGGGGGTACTTTAGTAGCTTGGAAATCATCCTTGAATGTATCAATTCTGGATGTTAGTCCATACTTTTGTCACTGCAAGATTAATGAAATTGGTGGCTCCTCTTGTTATTATGCCTTCTTTGTATATGGTCCATCCTTAGCTTCATATCGTTACATCTTATGGGACTGGGTTAAATTGACTGCAATCTCCATTGACTTGCCACGGATGCTAATTGGTGATTTTAACCAAGTATTGTCAAGCAATGACAAACTTAATGGCAAAGGCTCTTCTGTGAACATGCAAGCTTTTAGTCAATGTATTGATAGCTGTAACCTTATAAATTTAATCCAGAAGGTGCCTGCCTTTACCTAGGATAATAGAAGAAATGGTAATGATAATATCCTAGAAAGGATTGACATGGTTTTCTGCAATCTCCACTGGTTTAATTCCTTTCCAAATTCATTTGTTCAGACATTAGGAATAGCTGCATCGGATCATAGTCCAATTATCCTCTCTACTGAGATCCTTTTTAGGAAAACAAAGATTCAACGATTTGAATCTTATTGGTACAAGGTTAAATCATGCTCAGACATCATCAGAGATAGTTAGATGCATCCAGATGAAGGATCACCAAGTTTTCAAGTTAAATGCAAACTCTCTCGCACATTAGGATCTCTATCTTTGTGAAGTAAAAGCCAAATTGGGAATATTGCTAGTTGCATTACACAAGTTGAAAAGAAAATACAGGTATTATCCGAAATGGTATCTTTAAAAGATCCAAAATTTTCTTATGTAAACCTACATATTAAAGATACTAGACATGAACTTAAATTCTTATATGATTGTGAAAATGGCTATTGGGAGAAAAGAGCAAAAATCAAATGGAAGGTCAAAGGAGAAAGGATTACAAAATATTTCCATTCTTTTGTAAATAGAAGATTTACAAAAAAAATAGGATTCTTTGTCTAAGGAAAGAGGATAGCTCTTGGACTGATGATCAAATGGAGCTGAAGCTTATGGCTTACAACTATTTTCATCATATATACCAATCTCCTTCAATGGAAAATCAAGACTTGCTGGATCAAGAATTGCAACAAATTCTGATCCCCTCCCTCTCTACCCCAAAATCCAACAGTATCATCTCCCCCATCAGTCGCTTAGAAGTGTGGGATGCAGTATTTTCTCTTCCTAAGGATAGTGCCCCTGGTCTGGATGGTTTTCATGCTAGTTTCTTTTAGAAAAATTGGACCTTAGTGCAAAATGAAATATATACCATGGTATGTTCTGTTTGGAATTCAGAGTTCATGTTAAGTTCTTTCAATAAAACTGTAGTTACTTTGGTGCCAAAAATTGAGAAACCAGTAGATTTTAAGGACTTAAGGCCAATTAGCCTATGCAATGTGGTGTACAAGATTATCTCAAAAGTTTTGGTGAATAGGATGAAAGTTATCCTTCAAAAATACATCTCTGCCTTCCAGAGTGCATTCCTTAAAGGGAGACTTATCACTGATGACATAATCTTGGCTGCAGATGTCATGCATCAAATCCACAACTCTAGAAAGGGAAGGAAAAAAAATAGCAACCTTGAAGGTTGACTTCTCCAAAGCCTTTAATAGACTTTCATGGGATTTCATTGCATCTATCCTGCGAAGAATGAACTTTCCTCAAAAATGGATTAACCTAATATGGCAGTGCATTTCAATTGTACAGTATCATGTAATGTTCAATGGAGATATCTCTCAGCGAATTTCACCATCCAGAGGTATTAGACAAGGTGACCTGCTTTCACCCTATCTTTATCTTTTGTGCTCCAATGTACTTTATTGCCTCATGTCTCACCAAGAAAACTTAGGTACGTGGAAAGGGGTCTCTATAAGTAAGGATTTTTTGCCAATTACTCATCTATTGTATGCCGATGAGTCCCTTCTGTTTTTTGAAGCTTAGCCTGAATGTCTTCAATGTGTGAATTTTGCTCTGAAAAAATACTGCTCTTGGTCTGGTCAGGAAATTAATTTATCCAAGTCTACCCTTGTCTTTAGCCCAAACATACCCCCACAATCTAAAATTAGAATACTCGAGGTTATTGGGTGTTTCCAGATTAAGAAAATATCTGGGTACTTGGATAGATCCGAGGAGAGATAAATCTCTCATTTACAATCATATTATTGAAGTAATAGACTGAAGAATAGCTGCTTGGAAAGCTAGACTGCTTTCACAAGCATTAAGATTGCGATTGGTGAAATTTGTGTTATCAACATTAGGCATTCACATCATGTCTTGCACTGCTATTCTTGCTAAAATTTGTGACAGGATAGACTCAATATGCATTAACTTTTTTCTGGGGAGCATCAGAGGATCACCAAAAAATGAATTTGGTAAATAAAAATATCCTCTATTTACCAATTGTAGAGGGTGGACTTGGAATAAGATTTACCTCTCTAATGAACAAATCTTTGCTAGCAAAGCAACTTTGGAGAATTATATCCTCCCCTCCTCATACATTACTTGATGATACTCTTCGAATGAAATATATGAACTGGTCTGCTCAACGTCTTATTAAGAGACCTTATAACTCATCTTGGATTTGGCAATGTATCATACAACACGATGATCTAATTGCTCCATTCATCCAGTGGTCAGTTGGAAATGGTTCTTCCATACCTTTAAACGACCCTTTATGGTGGCCCATGCAATTTGAGTTTGCAGATGTGGCTAAATATCACAATGTTGCAAGCTTATTAATGCATACACCCTTCTCATGGAATCCAATCAAATGGAATGAGTCACTGATTAGATCTCTCTACCCCTTAGTTATTGCCAACCAAATCCTTGATTTGCCTATTTCATTCCGGGAGATAAATGATCACTTCACCTGGACTGCCTCACCGTCAGGGAAATATTCAGTGAAGCAGGGCTATTATCAAGTGTTGAGCCAATATAACTCAAATGCAAAGGATGATTTTTGGAAATTCTTGTGGTCAATTGAAATGCCAGCTAAAAATCTTCTTCTAGTGTGGAAATTACTCAATAATGCTTTATCTTCTACTAATATCCTCACATCCATCACCTAAATGTTGTAGGATTATGTGTCTTTGGGTGTCAAGAAAATGAATCATTATTTCACTTATTCTGCTCTTGTCCCTTCACACGCGCAGTTGGGTTCCAAAGTCTAAATATCAGAATGGAGATAAGGAGTCTGCAAGAATTTATATCTTGGATTAAAGCTACACTGCCGTTGCTATATCAAGAAGGTCATAAGTGGTTAAAAGCATCATTATTTTGTTGAGTACAATTTGGAGGAGACGGAACTTAGTTATCCATGAAGGAAAAGATACCACTCCCACCCTGCTTGCTAATGAAACTGGCTCACAAGTCTCCTTTAATGACATGGCTTTTTCATTCCAACAAGAAAAGGAATTGCAAACCAATCTCTCATTACTGGTAATAAACCAATATTTCTCTCTTGATACCTCAGGATGGTCTGTTATCATCTGCAAGAGTAAGAATAGTGGAAATTTTATTTGCAACATTTGGATATGCTTTCAAGCAAACCAGTCCAATGCTTCTCGTGTAAAAAAACTGCTCTGGAATGCGGACAGTTTTGTTTAAAGGTGTCTTAGAGGAGCTCTTAACTGAATAATCAACAGCTGCTTCTTCAAGTCAGACGAGGCTTCCTTGACGATATGGTCCTTTGCAAAAGGATCATCATCTCTCAATTTTCTCTCCCTGATTCTAGCAGCATAATCAAGAGAGAAAGCTTCTTTGATGGATGAGTTCTGTAGTGTTAAAATAGCTTCTTTCATGGTTTTTCCTTGTCATTTTCATTCTAATTTCTCCTGTTGTCCTACTGTGTTCTCCTTTCTGTAAGACTTTTTATTGATTAATTTCATTTTGATCTTATTATAAAAAAAATATATATTGATCACTCACTGATATCATTACTTATATTAACAAAAAATATTTATATAGTTAGATTAACAACGCAATTTAAGTTCA
Source organism: Vachellia collinsii (assembly GCA_006871305.1). Lineage (NCBI taxonomy): Eukaryota > Viridiplantae > Streptophyta > Magnoliopsida > Fabales > Fabaceae > Vachellia > Vachellia collinsii. The sequence continues at coordinate 48,909 of QFDD01000147.1, read as the reverse complement.
TGGCTTATGAATTCTCACTAATACATTTTACTTTATATTTTATATTCATTATAATAATATGATTTTTTTAGAGATTCTTTCTAACACTGGAAAAAAATTATAAAGGATTCTTGTTTTTCTAAAAACTAGACTAGGGTCTCACGTAGTTATGTAACCATATAAAGTTTTAGATGAAGCAGGTGATTCATTATACTTTTTATTATTATAATATAAAAAATGTTATTTATTAGTACAATCAATTTGACAAATATATATATATATATATATTACTTTTTCCAAAAAGTCAAATTGTTTACCTTTTTATTCGTTATTTTAAAAATAGGATTACAATGACATTACACATCACAAATATTAATCAAACCGCTTATATTCAATTTTCTAAGTTTGAAACATTTCTCCATGTTAATTCCTTCAGTCTCACCTCTAGAAAATATCTTCATATCACCCTATGAAAAGAAATAAATCAGTTCAAGATTGTACCGGAGGCTTTGCTAAAAGGTTTGATTTCAAACATTTATATATAAAAATACATTTAATTAAAAGTATTTATCTTCCTTTTCATGTCACTAAGTGACAAGATTTTGTAAAACACAATGGTATTTATGCCAAATAGGAATAAGAGTTGCACGCTACAAATTAAAAGAGAGACGAATTAAGCCACTAGAATGGCCTTTATACAAAGATTATACAAGATGTCAGTGATCACATGCTTTCAGGTTAAGATTCCACTTTGCATAGGTGAAGGGGAAAAAATTAACTTCGGGCCTACCCACCTAATAGGATAATGCTAAACTTTGCCTCTTAAAAAACCAACAACAAGAATAATCAAGTCAATAACTACAGAAAGAGCGGAAGTGTTTGTACAATGCACATCCTAGAAGTAGACTGACCAAGCCTTGAATTATACTACGGCGCTGTTCCAACAGATTCAGGCACGTTATAACCTCAGTCAAAGAGGTCAAACTGCCCATACAAATTATACCAAATAGCCTTAAAAAACCGTCAAAATGCAAATTGCAGATGGTGCCACTAGGAATTAAGACTTAAAAGCGACCGTTTAGCTCCATTGCCTTGAATCTCTAGCGTCCTCCGGAACAGATATACTAAGTCCAGCATACCTCATGGAAAGTGAATATGCAGCTCCAACAAATATGTATTTGAAAGCTCAGCTTAACCTTTTAGAAAACGACTTTTTACCTTCAAAAATGCGTCCTTCTACCTCCCTAACAAATAATTTCAATTTCCATCTTCCCGAATCTCAGGGACCCACGTATATCTCCAACACTTTCTTTCTCTCAAATCATGGAGTATTTGCTCCATTCACATGATAAGGCTCGGCCGGTCTGCGCTTCTTAGCTCTCCATACTAATCCCGTTATCTTCCATAGATTCTTCAGGTGATTTCGTCTCTGGAAAGTATTCCTCCCGGGGATACAATTGATGAAACAGCTGAAAGTACCACCATCAAACTAATAAAAGTCATCAACAACATATGAAAATTGTACTCCCTCCAGACATAAATATAGGAGGGGGTAGAAGGGTTTTCTATTTCTCCCAGGGAGTTTACTATGAAGAGAGTAGTTTTCAATGCAAAAGATAAAAAATAAGTACTTTAGAGATACCAAAGGACATTTGTTTATATATAACTAACTTCACTAATTTTCTTAATCTCAGCAAATTAATTATTTAACTCCTATATTTAGAGCCAGAAAGAGTACTTTTCATTTTTTGTTTGGTGTTGCTCGCCAGAACATGAATATTTTCATGCTCATTTCTCTTCTTGTTCTTCACCTTAACTATTGTAGATGTAACAGTGAGGAAAATAATTCAAGATGAAAAATTAGTACCTTCTCAGTTGCATCTAAAAGATCGTTGTAGTTTAGATTCCCATCTGGGGAAGGAGAGGAACTGATACGATCAAACTCACCCTGAAATAAAAATAACTTGTATTGGTGAGTAAGAAAATTATGACAATCAATTTTGCATATGTTGGAATCAAGTTAAATTTCTCTGTAGGAAAAAATCTTGAAGTACTGCCGATAGTGTGTTCAATATGAAAAACATAGTGATCTGATATATCTCTATATTCAGACAGTTTTTTGGATCTAATCTCAAGCTTTTAAGCACTTGAATTGTACAAAGTATGCTCATTAGGTTCAACTGTGTCAAAGGGTAATTGTGAAAATTAATTGATTAGTATCTTTTTTATTAGATGGTATTACATTTATATAGTTTATTTCACAAGTGACACTTGGGGGAAAGGGCACAGCATTTATGAATGGTGGTACTTCAAGTGTCTTGGGCCATATGACTCAAAATATTTTCTACGGAGCTGCTTTACCATAGGTTTTCCATTCACCAGTGGAACTGGATTTGCCATTCTATCCACAAACAAATTGTGATTCCTTTCCCTTTCCGTTCCCGCCTCCTGAGGTTTCTGGATTGTGATCGAGCTTCCACCTCTGAAGCTAACATGTCCAAGTGGAGTTTGAAGCTTGCTGGAGCCAGTCTGTTCACCCATGCGAGGCTGATTCTTCATACACCTAGAGTGGTTTAAGATTGAGATTGTAGCTCTGGATTGTTAATTGATTGGTAGATTGACTCTTAGATGAAGATGAATATCTAGGGCGTATGAGTGGCTTAAGTTATTTCTATGGTACTAGAAGTAGGAGTAATAGATGCTCTACTAAAATTGAATCTAAATGGTATTTGAAATGTTTTAACAATCAATGCTAGAACACCATCTCTAGGAGTTTGTCTTCTCATATTATCTCTTTCATCACACACTTTCTTCACTCACTAGTCACTAAATCCAGGGAAAAAAAAAGTAGCATATATTTCAATTCATTTTTAGCATAATTTCTGCCTCTCTTTGAATTAATTTGTAGTGTCACATAATTGTAGCAGCTTCTAGACAATTAGGACTCACCAAGTGATCGACCTAGGTTGGCCCTGTACACATCAGGGAAGCTCAGTATATTAATTTCGTGCACTAGCGACAAGTGTGATCCCATAGAAATTCAGTAATTTGAGGGTAATAAAAATGTTAACCTCTAATAGATGCAGCATAAAAGATAATCCAAGGAAGAAGTTCCCTCAAATATGCGCGTAACATTAAGCATCATATGAGGGGGGAAAATCTACAAGCAAACCAGGATGAGAAGCAAACCACTGTTATTTTCTGCATATAAAATGCACTCCAAAGCACAGTGGGCTTTATATCTGCACTGTCACTCTGATCACTTGAACTATCAAGGTTTCCAGCTACAGGAAACACAAGAAGAGCATTCATGGCAGCTTGTAGTAATCTCTTTCCTTCATCAGCATCTTTACAAACCGTGCAGAAGTATGACACAAAACTAAACAAGAGCAAGCAGGCAAGGTCAAATCACGTTCAGTAGTCAATTGAAAAGTAAAGTAAAAATATGTGATAACTGAGCGTGAAAATGAATATGGGAACATAGCCGAGATTCACAAGGTCATTGAAAGCCATTCTTTTTTCCCGAGTTTAGATGGCAGGCATATTGCTAGAGTTGGGGACCGGAACCCCAAAAGCAAATCTTCCACCACTAGACCCAAGGTATTTGGTTCATAGAAGCCATAATTTAAAGGCTACAATTAAATACATGATACTAGCATATAAATAAACATGATAATAGAACTAAAAATCTGTGTTTTTTTTCAATGGAAAAAAATCTGCAAATCTGAAGACAACAGAAACATTTCTAAATTAGAGTGAACTAATTGCACATTTTTAATTATTTTGAGTAATACATAATGAATTGAATAATCGTCTGCAGTCTGCTTATATTTCATCTTTTACTTCCCCTCTGAGTTGAGAAGCAGAAAGGTCATCTTCTCTTCCATCATTATCCAACGACAGAGGTGAGCAATTTTTGGTAGCCACTAAAATCAAGGGGTGAAGAAAATGATAGAACATCAAGAGCAGAGACTACGTTGATCAAGGAGTAGAGTAAATAAATGGCCAGAAATTCCTACTTGTGAGTTCCAGTTAGTTGTTTCATTCTAGATACACTCAACAAAACAAACCCTCCGGTTTCTGTATACCTAGCAAAGAAGCTAGTAATAAAGGTATCACTGAAAGAAAATGCGTTTTTTTGAGTTACAAGGAAGTTTTCAAGAGGGTAAAGAAAGTATCCTTAAATTAGAAATGAGAAAACAATCTGAAAATTTGACACAGAAACAAAGCCCTAGAAGACTCAAATGTGAGAAAGAGCTGTCTAATCTATATGCATTTCAGAAATTGTTAATCCCTTACAAACCCACATGCTGAGCACCAAAAGAGAAGCCACGTGCATTATTTTATCTCCTAACATATGCAAAGGTAAAGACATGTCCTTGAACCAGAAGAAAATATCATTATATTGCCATTTATGATAAAAACCCATTCCTGAAACAAAAAGAAGGCACTTTCAAAATTAAGTGGTCCAAGACTTGAAAAAATTTACGATAGACTTTCAGATGATGCTGACAAAAATATGTGCATCAGTTACTATAAATGCCTAGTTAGTAGTTTGAACAACAATAGAAACTACAGAATACTTTATGATTTATGATACATCTCAGCGCAGACTGTTTGACAGACACAACCATCTAAAGGAGAAAATCAAAATAGCTAGAAGGAAAAGAAAGACATTCTAAAGAAAAAATAAAATAGCATATCAATGCTTAATGTGAACTTACGTGCCCGAAGGACAAACGGCAAGGTTTGATCCTATCTGAAGAGCTCGGACTGACATATGTTGTTCAGGATACAAAGCTAGACAGAAAAGAGAAAATGTTAATGTCTTTTTTCTTTCATAATATGTCTTAAACTTTTTTTCTTTCAACAAAATGCAAACAATACATGTCTTACATCTAGGAGGATACACCACCAAGCAATTAGACACGTCTGCCTTTACAGAACTCCCTGTAACACATATGCCCCTGGCTACCATCCTTTTAACTTCTTTCTGACTTAAAATATGAATCCTTTCTATGGAATAATCTGTTGGAGATGAAGGAAATAGTGACGGAACGGTGAAAGATGAATCCAGGATTAGATGATCGCTGTATAAATCCTGACCTGAGGCTACTTTAATGCCTTTATAAAGTCCACTAACCTAAACATCAGTTTGACCAAGGAAAAACAAGAAAAGATCAAAAATAGTAACCACTTATTTTCTCAGAAGCTTTTTTGTCAAATAACAAAAGATTAAAAAAATACCTTATCCATAAGAAGAGCAATAACTGGCATTCTGAGAACCTGTAATACGTTAAAGTTAGAGTCAGCCAAAGTACATATTCAATGTATAAAACAATGTTCCAAACTATGGTAATGATATGCACTTAGTATTTGCAAGGTTCGAGGTCTTACAGAGCATCAAAAGGGAGAATTCACAATGCACAATACCGTTTTACTAAAAACATATCGGAACTTATTTGGGCCAAAAAAAAAAACATAATGGAACTTACATATATGCAACCTTTGACAGCAGCACGACGACAAAAGGCTTGTGGTAATTCGCCTTCACCATAAATAGGATAAATGAAAGCACCAGGCACATTGGGAATCCTGAGGCAGTATCAGTAATTACAGATAAGTGAATTGGCTCAAAAAATTAAAGCGGAATATAGGAGGAAAACCTAGCAGTTACCTCCCAACAGATGATGTGTACAGAGCTAAGCGTTCTATTCCATCTTTTGTCTTGAGTAAATCTTCACAAATTTCATTATTCTCTTGATCATAATCTGCCATGGCTATAGCATACATAAGAATCCTGTAGGGGATTAAAAGGCGTTTAGCAACAAGAGCAAGAACATTGAACGTGCACTATAAAGTTAGGCTTGACTGTTTCGGCAAAATAACTTCAAAAGATGAAAGCACGTATTGCAGTGAGAAGTTAATTTAACATAAAAATAGAAAGCAATTCTCAATAACGGATAGAATAGGGCGATTGGGTCTGTACGATTTTATCTTTGGTGACAACCGCTTTTTATCCATGAAACAAACAAATCGGCTCTCCAGATCTTCCTCTGAAATGTTGCAGCCATCAACCTTGTCATCTGCATCACTATTGTTGTAATTATCGGAAGAAGCTGACAAGTGCTGCTGAATGAGCGTAATGAACCCCTTTAACCGGGTCTTCTCTATCGGCGTAAGATTCTTGTCCCTAAAAATCGCTTCCCGAGAATCTGGCACATTCACCAATTTCCCACTTGCTTCGTACACAAAGCTCGCATCAATGCCCTTAAATTCTATATACTGGCTAGCACCAGACTTCAACAATAGATCAACACATTTGTCAGCACAAAATAGAGTCCTAGGTCCTCCCAAATCCAGATTAAATTTTCTGGAATTTTCTCGTAGAAAGTTTTCCTTCTCAGAAGCACAGGAAACAACTTCCACATCAGAGTACAGGGACAGCTGAGTGAGTCCCATGACGACGTGATTGCTATCGCCATGCTGATTGCCCAACGCAGATGCGGTTGTAGCGGAGGATGGTGATACAGAGTGGGAATTGAGGTAAGAAGTGAAGTCATCAAGGGAAAGGGAAGCGAAGTAGCTGCCGTAGAAGGAATTGGGATCGAGATGGAGAACGGTCTTCCCGACAGCGGCAGCTGCGGCGGCAATAACAGATTCTGACAGGCCGGTGCCGACGATAATAAGGTCAAAGTTCACCGGGTCGATCGGAGGGTATATAGAGGGTTCGGCTTCACTCATTGCGTCGACGGCGCGTCGGAGTTATTCACTAGCTGCCCTTGGGACGAAAGAAGTGGGAACAGGGAAGAGCGCTTGGTCGGATCAAACAAGTGCACGAAGGCCTAAATCTAGTAATATTCTCCTTTTATCCCCCTCCTTTTCCTCTGGGCAAAGGTGCTAAAATTCCAGAAATTTTTTTAGAATCATATTTATTAAAATTGGCAAAACGTATTAGTGTGATCTGGACCGACGGAGCCTTCAACTGAAGTTTGCCACGTAAGATGCAATCCACATCAGTGTCCATGCCATCTGCCCTCAAGAGAAACTCTTGTATGAACTGGAGTGTTGGCTTGACCACATCTATTTAAAATTAAAAAAAAATAGGGTTTAGCATACCGACGCCTTGCTCAGCTTCGACGGAGCAATTGAAGGCAGTGAAATATGCCCTAGCCTAACCTTGCATCTTTTCACTAGTTGAGAGTCTGATCATCTTTGATTTCAGTTTGCCTCGTAGCATTCTTCCTCTTGCATCACTTGCGTTGTGCTCTCTTCTTCACCTATCGTGCCTCTGTGGTGCCTCCTTTACTTGATCTTGGGTGAAGAAGGTTTGTAGACGCCGACAACATCTTGAATCTTGGTCTCCATCAGTGGTCTAGATGGGATGAATATTACAGGTGTTGAAATATTAAACATTTTTCTTAGAAGTAGTGATTTGCCTGGGAAGGGGCAAATGTGATTGTAATGTTGTTCTGCGATGTCTTGTAGATTTTATTTTATTTGATACTTCATTTTTGCTTTTAAAAATTGTAAGAGTAAAAAATTACTTGATTAGCATTTGTTAATTTTTTTTAAGTGTGATGGAATTTTTATGACTCCTTTTCTTTCTGGCAAAAATTTACTTGAGTTCAAAAATGTTAACCTTGCATACCCAACTCATCTTGATGCTCTAATCCTTAACTACCTTAAGCTAGCTATTCCTTCTTCAAGAACTCAATTATTCTGATTTGAATGTTGTTGTCTGTTGTTTTAAGCTTTGATCTTTGGTGATAGTAACAAATTTGTCCAATTTCACCTACTCTTGCAGGATGGTTGGTTGTAGGGGTAAGGCTTGTTCAATTGCAAGTCCAATCTTGGAAATGATTACTCAGTTGAAGTAGGAGAATGATGGATAAAGATGTGTGATTAGGAATGTGTTAGGACTTTGAGTGAGTTACTATAATGTAGCACATTGTACCAAATTGAAGTTAGCACATTGAAACACATTATATACTATATTGTATTTCTAGCATAAGTTTTTGACATTGTGTTCCAAAGAATGCTTCTTTCTTTTCTCTATGCATCAAGAGAAATAAGATAATTTTGCTTACCAGTTAAAGAACCCCCAAACTACCAGTTAAAGAACCCCCACATTTACTATGTCAATTTCGCATCAGGTAGAGGAAGAGGAGGATGAGTCATGCAGTAGTAAGCAATGGAAAAGCTTGAACCCATATAGGAAGTGTCTTACTAAAAGTTAGATTGTCGAGAAGGTATATCTTAAGATAAATGTGTGAAGAACCTAGAATATATGAGTTGACAGCTTGTATAATGTAAAAAATTCTAACAATGTATATTCATGTGGTTTACTTGTAGAAACATGCTTATTTTAGCTTGTAACCTATGAGATTGAATGAATGAAGTTTTTTTTTTTTGGCATTTTCCTCTCATTTATGGTACATCTATACTGATTCAAGCAGCTTCAACATTCAATGCATTGAATCATCAATTATGTTGTTAACTCATGCATATCTTACCCCACATGCTATTTTAGTGTTTTTTTGCCTTGTGAATAAAAGAAATGGAACATATCACAAAAATGTAAAATAATTTTATTCATTGAATTTAATAAATATCCACTGTACAAAGACATGAAACCTAATACATCAATGAGTTAAACCCCAGCTGAGTGAATAAGCTAATCCATGATCGAGCTGCGCCTCATGCAATTTTAGGTCTTACATCCCATTGTAAAGCTGACTTTCCTTACTCATTCACATGTAGAAAATCATCCTAGATTCCATTCTAAGGATTAACTAATAAGTTTGTTGAGGCCAAACTGAAATGTATTTCCTAACAGCTATCTTTGACCATCGACCACAGTCCTCAAAGTGTCTCTGGATAGCTACCTTTGTTCCATTTGGAGGAATTGCCCTGTACACAATACCAAATCCACCATAACTTGTTATGTTTTCCAGTTTGGAATTGTCTATGGATTTTAGCAAATCTTCAATCAAGTAAAAGAATCAATTGACTTAGAAGCATTATTTAAACTAAAGACAGTAACATTCAAGAAGAAGAAATTGATTTAGAGGCATTATTTAAAAATGAAACCTTCAAACCAAAAATCCAAGCTTCAAAGAAATGCTTAAAGTCCGTCGCAAGAACCAAAAATCAAAGCTTAAAACTAGAGGTAACATGAGGGAGGCCACAAATAATAAAGCTTAAAGTTTGTCTTGGAATGCCTAGTTTTATCCAACAAGTGTTATGTGATGCTGGAGGATGAATGAATCACTACTTCAACAGCTGTAGTATTCATCCCATCCAGACTAATGATGGAGACCAAGTTTCAGGATATTGTCGGTGGCTACGAACCTTCTTCACCCACGATCAAGTAAAGAACATGCCACAGAAGGCACGATAGATGAGGTAGAGAGCACATCGCAAGTGATGCCGGAGGAAGAAGGCCTAGAGGGAAACTAAAATTAAAGATGATGCAAAGCTACGGACTCTCCACCGACGAAAAAATGCAAGTCTGGGCTAAGGCACACTTTTTCACCGCCTTCAATTCCTCTGTCGAAGCTAGGCAAGGTGAGGGTATACTTTTTTTCCCAATTTTTTTTTTAATTTTAAACAGATCTAGTCAAACCGATACTCCAGTTCACACAAGAGTTTCTCATGAGGGGAGATGGCATGGACACTGATGTGAATTGCATCTTACGTGGCAAACGTCAGTTGAAGGCTCCGTCAGTTTGGGTCATAAGTGATACATTTTGCCAACTTCTAAGACAAATATGGTCCTAAAAAAATTTCTGGATATTAATCATTGCTCAGTGGATACTTCCGAGACAAAAGTGGTTCTTTACCCTTTTCCTTTTTTAGGACTTCTTGTTTTTTTTAATCAAAATGACAAGTTAGATTAACTTGAGGTTCAACAAAAGTACATCAGCATCATTAAGCTTCAGCAACCAAAAACACTATCCTAAGTCTAACGACAATAGATCTAAACAAAATATAGGTGGAGTTGCCTATATTTGCCAGTCCAAATCAGCTTCATAGGCCTTTTTGGCTATAATGTCAGCACACATTAAAGTCTCTTTAGGGGCATGAGAAATTTCAATCTCAGGAAAGGAGAAAATCAGTGAACACACTTCAAGTTCTAGGCTTAACGGATGGAGCCCTCTTCTATCTGTAGCAATCACCTTTAAGGCTTCAAGAGAATCAGAAAAAAGTTGGATTTTTCGCAAGCCATATTCCCTACACACTTACAATCCATTCTTTATAGCTTGTAACTCAGCAGCTACCAATGGTGTGAACCACAGTTTCTGTTGGAAACCAGTTACCCAACCACCTTGATCATTCTAAAGAAGCCCACCATAGATTGCATTTCCTTGGTAATCTCTACCTCCATCTACGTCGACACACATAACCCGCAAGCAGTGTTCTCCATTGATCCTCAATTCTAGTTGGCATCTTGAATATGGGGTGTTTAAACCTTCCATGTTCCACCTCCTCCATTAGATTGTAGAGGCACCTCTGATGAGCACTTCCTCTCGATTTCTATTGCCCTCAAACACTTTGTAGCATCTGTTCTTCCATAGCGTTCTGCACACTATGCCGAAAACTTTCAGCCATTGCCACCTTTTAATCTTTGATCCCCCTGCTTCATGGTTCATATTCCACCTCAGCCACTTCTGAAAATCATTAGAAAAAACATACTATAATATATAGGGTTAATTAAAGCCATCTACACATTGGTAGCAAACTCACAATCTTTTGTAGTATTAAGAATGGTTTCCTCATTATTACACTCAAAAGGCACTCTATATTCTCACTCAACCTTTTTGTGGACTTCAATCCCCCGCATTTCATCGCAGACAAGTGAATAGCGAGGCTTTAGTGGTTTGTGAGCACGTCGAATGAATAAAAAAATCATCAAAACAAAACCCATGTGGCATATTTACTCTAAAGTGCTTAAAATCACTTTAAAAAAAGTTAGTCTAAACACGCCAACACCCCCGCTTCATTGGTTACGTACAGGATATAGCATGTGTCAGTATACTACCTAGTAATATCTAAAGTTAGTTAACTTTTTCTGAATAAATGAAGTTAATTAACTAATATATTTATCTTATTTATAAACTGATATATAATATAATAGTACATATAAATATTTTAGAATATACATTATAATTAAATAATTTATTTAGTTTTTAAATCTCTATAAAAAAAATAGTTAGCTAACTTTTGCATTATAGACATGACAAAGATCAAGGATAAAAAGTTGATTTACCATGGGCTTATGTGATTTGAAAAATAATCTAAACTCAGCATCTATTTTTCTAAGTTTAATGAGCTAATTATTTGTTTAAAACCCGTTTGTATTAACATTAGAAAAGCCCGTTTATGTAAATCAAAATAAATATAATCACGTAAATCACAAGTTACAATGGAAAAATAGCTTCTCTCGCTTATACAGTTGGATACTTGTTGAACATGGGCTCATGACACAATCTCGTACGAGTGTGATTTAGCTTTCTTGTCTCATCGTTATTGATCAATTTGGTTCTTTTTAGTGTGCCTTCTTCTTAATCAATAAGAGCCGAAGTTTTGAAAATCCGGTCGGTGTAAATTAATACTCTCTTCAGATTTAATCTTACATGCACTATTTTCCTATCTCGTCGGCTCCAAAGAAATTATTTCCTACTTTCAACTCAGCCAAAACTCATCCACACGCTTCCACTGCAGTTTAACCTTTTAACTTTAATTTTTTATGGCCGAAGTACATTTTTCTCCATTTGATGCATGTGGACAGTGTCAGTGTACATGTGTGAGGTACTCCTCTGTTTCAATCTATAACTATTCTTGAAAACTTTCATTTATGTCATTTATTTAACATTATTATTTCTTAATTCTTAATTAGCTCACACCTAATTAATGGAATATACTCCGGAAATAAAAGGTTGGTGATTTTTTTTCAAAACATTCTATATCATGAACATAAAGCCACTCCAATAGAAATCTTACACATCGAAACAGAATGAGTACCATACAATACAATTTAATACGCATAATACGTAAAAAACAATTATTCTCCAAAACTTGAAAATTTAATATCCACATTCACTCATACGTGCATACATTCATGAATGATCAATAATAAACACATTCATTATAAGAATAAATGTTAAAGCATATGATATGCATAAACAAAATACCTGTAGCTACTTAGAAATGGATTTTTTGTTCCTTCTCGCATTAAAAAAATATCGTTCTCTTTCCTCTTTTCCCGTTGTTTTCTGTTATTGGGCTTCACAGTTTTTCACCCCAGTAAGCCAGCTACTGAAATATATAATATTCCTCATTATATTTAGTTACCAATGAAATTGTCTTTTATACAAAAAATAAAAAAATAAATAAATTGGCGCGATTCCTGCAACAAATTAGAAGTTCAATCGTGGGAAATTTTAAATTGGATCCCTCATGGACGTTCGTTTCGTCCCATCCTCTCTGCTTGTGCACCGAGTGACCCTGTCTCCATACGCAATGAAGGTTCTCGTGACGGGACTATTAAAGAATCAATAAAATGCAGCATTCAAACAAATCCATTAAGTGAGGCCAATATCCTAGTCACAATCCAAATACAGGAACATACAGGAGCACCAAAAAGTATACCAGGGATTAAAAACCTAAGCATTAGGCCAGCCAAAAGCGATTACTGCCTCGACCTTGACTCTGCCCGTCTGGCTTCATCTGCTGTAGATGGAAACAGCTCCACGTACCTTGACCCAATTGTCATTTTATCCTTGCACATTGCTCTCTTAGCCTCTTCTGCTGAAACAAACTCCACATATGCCTCTCCCGTAGCTTTCCCATCAGGGCGACATGCAATGTGTATCTTATCTTCTACCAGCTTAAAATCTCCGAAAAAATCAATAATCTCAGATTTTGACACAGTGAATGGAAGCCCACGCATTTTTAATATCTCAGTGTATTCCATCTGATCCTTATCACTGAACCTCTTTGACCGAGATGGAGGAGGGCTTCCATGATAGTCGGTGTCATATATTCCTTCATAGTTTACCTCAGCAGCAACTGCATTGTAGTAATCTTGCCTCTTGCACCTGAAAACTTCAACATATCTTCGCCCCATGTTCTGCCGATCTCTCTGTAAAGCAAACTCAACTTGCACTGCTCCAGCAAAGACAACAAAAGCTTCCCCTGAGAACCTTCCACTCTTGTTGACCAGCAAAACATCCACAATGTCCAGTCCGGCAAAGAACTTGAAAATGTCAATATCAGTGCAGTTGAAGGGAAGCCCCCTGAGACGAACCACAGGAAAGGGTGGGGGCTGAAAACCACCAGCATATCCATAAGGCTGAAAGCCACCTGTTCCGCTGCTCACTGCGAAGTACGGATTGGATTCCATCATTCTTTGTCTCTTTGAGCCAACCTCGTACCCGTCTGAAACCCCCCCGCTTCCCAACATTGCCCTTCAAATTTCATACCCAAAAAAACAGAAGAAAATCCCCCACTCAACATGTTAATAAAGCCAAACCCAACCCACACTTCCCTGACATCTAATTTTAATTCCTAATCTCACAGCATTCATCATAATGATTATTTTTTATCCTAAAAGAATAGATAACATGTAGAAAGAGAGAAACCAGCTTCCATGCATCAAAGTAAAAAAAAAAAAAAACCATCCACACCAATAGACAAATAGTGTACCAAGAATAAACCACAGGCGTATATTTTTAAGGAGTTTGATCAATTTAACACTGAGTAGACAATCCATTAATTTCCCATATAATGGCGAGCAGGGAAAAAAACTTAAACCACATTAGAGAGGACATTGTCATATGAATCCCAAGTTATTTTAACCTAACAAGTTAACAGAAAGACATTTAACCGAACCAAGACAAATTTTATAGCAGCACAAGTAATTAAGATGATGTCACATGTAAAAATCAACATGCATGCACGAGAAAAAGTTGGAAAACAATCCACAAATAATACAACTCAAGCGAAAATAATTCCCAAACTTTGGATCAACTATATCATCATCGATTTAAATTGCTCCTAGGTTACAGTCTCCGCTAAATTCATTGAAGAAATAACAAAGTAGAGTGTAGAACCCAAATTGAGAAGGCCACTCACAACAATACAGAAAAATGTGTGAATATTTATGAAAAGAACTTTCACATTCAAGAGGATTTCCCATTTCAGGTAATCAGTTGATCAAATAACCGATTATGAAGACGTCAAATATGATTCTACAGTAAATTACTCTAAAAGTCAGCAGTCATCCTTCATCCCAGTATCGGCTACCAGCATTGGGCGGCTGTTAAAACTAGTACTATCCCTGTATATCAATATTCATGAATGAACTCATTAACATTACCACTTTCTTAAAATTCGAGTCGGATCAAGAAAAATCAGAAAACAACTCGCAAACCCCCCCCCCAAAACATTGACCCTGAAGAGATTTCTAAACGCAGCAGTCGCCTCACAAACATCAACCACAAAAAATATCATCGAAAAGACTAAAAAGCCCGTTTCAATGCCATTCTAACATGCTCAATCGCAAATTTAAACACCCCGTTAGAGATCGAAAACATAAATTAGAAACGGCAATAGATAATACAAAGCGGAAAGCACTGACAGGAAAATATCGGGAAAAACAGAAAATCAGCTGTGCAAAAACATTAAAAGGGATCAAGTCTTCTCAATTTACCCTCTCGATCCGTACATGGTTCCGAGGCCGCTGTAAGGTCTGCCGTAAGGCGGTTCGGACGCCGGAGGAAAACGAAACGGCTCCAGGGTTCCCACAAGGAAAGAAATCACACAAGGATGAATTGGGAAAAGAAACCCTAACTAGGGTTTGATCAGCTGCACGAGGGTTTCATCGTCAAAACCAGCGCAACAGTTTCTTGATTACTTTTCATTCCCGGGTTGGCCTCGTTCCGGTATTTAAATACTCGGATGTTGTGCGGTAAATTCCGAATTCACGTTGGCCCAAAGGGAAAGGGAAATACCCAATTCACGTCATGTAGGCACTAGGCAGGCAGAAGCAGAACGACCTGGAGTTGTAGCCCGTAGCTGTAGGTCACACCATTAGTCCAGGGGCGGTGTTGTAACTTCCTCTAACAAGGTATGAATAGTACGGCCTTAATTCATAATTCTGTTTTTATCTTCAATTGATTATTAATGATAAATACTTATTGCCTAGCTTGCACATTTTGTATTGACTGAGTGGTAAAAAATATTAACTATTTTTTAATTGTAAACTTGTCTCATGTGAATAACAATTGCTTATGAGTTCGATGAATAAATTTAAAGACCTTCTTAGTAATTAATTTGTGAATTCAGTCCTTTGATATCATTCTCTCAACTAAATATGCAATTCCATTCATTGAAGTGGGAAAAAAGCAAATTCATTTCAAACAAAGTGACCTTGCATGACTAATAATTGCTACTCCAAAAAACTGAGCGTACTTTTTTTTATTCATCTTTATCATTTTCTTTTCATAATATCATCTTCATTTTTAAAGTAAGTAATGAATGGTTTGAATTTAATATTTTAAAAAAATTTATTATAATAGTTTATAAGTTAAAAATTTTGTTATCTTTTATATATTACATTTATAAATCATATTTTAACAATATAAATTCATTTATTTATATTTATAATACTAATTTTATAAAATATTAAATTTGAACCCTCTATTTCTTTTGATTTATAAGTGAAGACGTGATTTTGAAAAGAATGATTTATAAGTGAAAATGTGATTTTAAAAAGAAAATAAAAAAGATGAAAATGAGAGAACCCAGACCTCAAAAGAAACTAATTGATTCCGGGCCGGGGGTGGGGGGCGGTAGGAAGAAGAAGAAGAAGAAGGTGATCTCAAATTAAGTCCACCCCAAAAATTAAGCAACAGGAAAGGAAACCTCACAGGGCATTATCGTATTCTTTCTCATCCTCTTAAAACCAGCTCACTTACAGTAGCAACACCGTTTTGCGGATTTGATGTTTCATCCTTCTACTCTAGAAGTGCGAATGATCCCTACACCCTCCGGTGGGATTACGGATTACCCTCTGTGGAACCCACAATAATAATGAAGCTCTCGTATGATCCAACAAATCAAAATGAAAAATGGATTTGTGGTAGTGGGTTACTGTACTGTAACATGTAACATGTAACTAGTTATCCATCAAAATTTGAGTTTGGTTTTAGATGTCAGATGCAGTCAACAATGGTAATTACAGAAGAGGTTGACGAGAGGGTATAAAATAATATGAGAGGTTCCGTCTCCAATTTCATAGGTTGTGAGACTAATTAGGCTGGGATCTTTCACCGTCTTGCCACCACTGTTGACAACAATTATGTATCTTCTCGTAAACATGAGTTAATGAGAATAAACCAAGCAATGAATATTAATCCTTAGGATGTTTATCTCGTTTTATAATAAGCACAGAGCATAACTGTGGTCGTTTTATAATGATTTCTTGATACAGAATAAACTGAATCAACCTAATGTGTTTTCAATTGGAAATATAATAAGTAAGAGAACCGGTGTTCTATCACATAATATTTTATGAAAAAAAAAATGCACGCAAATACCTTTTAATCAATAAAAAAAATACATTCAACCTAATACAACAAACGTTCCACTTCAAAATACAGACTGAAAATAACTAAATTATGTTATTCAAAAAGTTGGCTTAAAATTTGTTAAAAATAATAAATATAAAAAAAATAAAACTTATTCTTCTAAAAACACCCTTCTTTGTGGAGAGATGAGTGAGATAGAGAATGAATTAAAAAATAATAACTGAGATTGAGCGAATAAAAAGATGAGAGATGAGACAAATTCAAACTCCACTTTATAGGAAAAAATCAGTTCCCTTCACAGACTCTCACCTTATATTTTGAATAGTAGATAACAAATGATAAATAAAAAAATAACAATTAACACGTACTTTTTTCTTATTCTTGAAAGTGACTCGAACTATGTGTACACTGTTTGTTGATTTTTGCAAATTTTGCCAACAATCCTAGGAGTTATTTCTTACTAATACTATGAGTGCATGTACATCGAGATGGACTATTATCTTTATTTACAGAGAAAATGAGATAAGTTTAAATTCTAAATTCCTCTTCCTTTTATTGGATTCTTCACTTGAAAAAAACCATCCATGAGTTGTGAACTTCAAGCAAAATTTTTTATCATGGGGTAGAGATTTCACTAAAAGCATATCCTTCATCCAAATTCGTTCCTAGAAGAGTATTTATGAATTTGGTATTTCTGAACCTAAACCAGAAACATTCGTATTCAATGTTAAAATAAGCTTTGTGAAATCTGAATCAGGCTTGCGGAAACAAATACGGATCTTGCTTATACCATAGCCTCTGAAATTTTAAAAACAAAGACAAAGATTCCTTATGTATGAGGTAACAGGGATTGAACCGTTTTTTAAGGGGTAAATAGATAAGAAAACCCCATGTTGCATGAAACAAAGAGAGGAGACGTGTTGATTCCACAACATTCAAGAATGGAGATGGGCATGGGTGTTACTATTCAATAGTTACTCTTTTTCAGTTATCGGTTTTGCAATGAATTATGGATTTTGTTTTTGTTGGTTTAATTAAGGAATGAAGTTTAAATGTTGTCCATATGTTTGAAAATCTCTCTCCCAAGAACAATGTGTTAGTATCCTTTTTTTGCTTAATCCTGGATCTTCCTTTCGCACCGGCTAATCTTTGGAGTGGTTGTGATGGGTTTTCCTAATTCGTTGGTGGATCGCAGAGGAATTGGGATCACTTAATATGCAACTCTGCTCTCTCTCTCTCTCTCTCTATCTCTCCCCCTCCTCTCACATGGATGACGTGAATGCCAATGAATTTGCTGTGCATTTTTCACTTTGAAAATGAATGCCATTGAGGTGTGACTCTACCATCATATTCAATAAATTACTACAAAATCAATTGGAAGAGGAAAGAGAAAAGTCATTGGGTGGTTATATTTTTGGGGAATGAACTTTCTGAACATATACGTGTGTTATTGCAAAGGGATCTTTGATGGTGAAAATTTTAATTTATTCGCTGAGGTATTATGATTCTCATAATCTAAAACTTGATTTTGGTCCTCATCGATTTAACTTGCTATTGTTTGTTTATGTTCTTCTCTCTTCAAAATCGGAATATAATGTTGGGAAACAGTAAGATGTAAGTGTTGGGACTTGGGAGTTCCTTTGTTTACTGTAAAGAGTTTACAGTCTATTATATTGAAATGATATGACTATTATTATGGCTAAGTATTTAAAATTCTCAAATGGGGCAGTGCATGTGCAGTTTTATAAAGATAAATATCTGGTAGACCTCTCGTAGTTGTGAAAACATTGAAATATATATTCCATAGGGAAATATATGATTTCTTTAAAGAATTGATCAAAAGTGCCAATCATGATTTTTCATGTGTTCGTATCTATGTGGTGACAATTTTGTCTAGTATGATTCAAGGAAATTAGACAACCCTTTGTAGAAATTGGATTTAAAAGGGTTTGTGCAAATTTTATCTAAGGGAATAAAAGAAATTAATTTGGGTCACCAACAGTGGATCGAAAGGTAACACTACTGCTTTTGATGCTAAAGAGATGTAAGAAGGATTTGATTAAATGAAAGGAAGAGTATCATTATACTTGAGCAAAGTGCATAGAGAGAGGAGCAGAGTGATCTTAGAATGCTTTCGAATGTATTTGAAAGATTACAATGGGAATAGCATGAAAAATAAATAGCTAATATAGTGGGTCACCGACCGTTGAGCTATTTCAACATCTTTCAAAAATCCAGAGAACGTGGCTGCTAGATTCTCGAATCGTAACTGCCTGGTCCTACATCTGCATGGTGCTAGTGATGGACCTAGGTAGGCAAACGGGCTCCCTGTGTCATTCGCACATGTGGTCGTTGAACGTTGGTCATAAGGGCAAGGGATCTTGAGGTGCTTGGTCACTGGGATTGGAAGTGGACAATGTCTTGGGCTGGTCTCGTCTATTAGGTTGTAGACTAATCTGACCCAAGTCATTTTTTGGACATATAATAATCCCTCACTCTTCCTGTTTATGGCACATGGACGGGAAGAATATGAAGCAAGCTGACGCTTCATCCTGGATGGGTGTGAGTAACGGTTGGTTTTCATTAGTAATGTGTTGTCATTTGGGGCATTCGTGGCCTTTGGGATCTAGCAGTTGGGTTCATACAGACACATTCTCTAAGGGTACAATGATGGGTCACAGCATTTGCAAGCGGGAAGGTGTCTTTCCCACGATTTCCAACCCTTCACCTTTTATTTCTTGTCCTCTGACTCTTCGTTCTCATTCTTTCTTTGACTACTTGTGTTCATTGTCTATGCTTCTTCCCGTAGGAGGATTTCGTTCCTTGTGTTAATATCTCATCATACTCCCTTACTCAAAACAATGTTCGCCAAGAGTTCTTGTGTTCGTGTATTCTATTTTGTTGGGTTTCACTTAGGGTTTCACCTCTTCTTTCCTAAGTTCTTGCATTGTTTTCCTGTAATCATGTCAAGCACTCCTTCAAATTCTGACTCATCTATGAAGAGCGTCACAAGGGTTGTTGAGTCTAACACGGTAGCCAGTAGTTCATCTACACCCTCCCTCATCAAGGCTCTGGGAAAGAGGAAGTGTCGCAACCCACAAGGCAGGCCCTAGCGTGGCACAAGATAGGGCTGCGCAAGCCGACCCCCCTCAGTCTTGCCTAAATGCAAGGGAACTAACCGACCTACACCACAACTTTACCGTGTCATCCATGGCAGAGATTAAGGTTCCAGGGCCTGGTGAGTTCGCAAGTACATCTGTTGCTGGTTGGACTTCGTTATGGCACTTGTAGCCCCCTACCCTCATTGATGTATGCTCTATGTCGCCAGTTTGATTTGGCACCAGTTCAATGGATGCCCCATGTATAGGGGATTGCAATGTCGTTGGAGGTATTCGGCTGGAAGCATAAGATGTTGTTCACTGTGAATGATCTGTTGCAATCGTGTGTTCTGGCTAAAAAGAAGGAAGGGTTTTTCACCCTGACGCCCCCTTGGTTCCTCGCCTCTGATCCTGGGGGACCATATCAACGATAAAGGCTTTGGCAACCGCTGGATTTTTGTATGGTCTAGGGACTTAGTTGTCGAGGGTTAGCCCTTCTAATCTTCTTGGAATACCTCTAGTAAGTTCTCGTAGTGTGTCCTTTGTTTCTCATGTACACATGCTGATGTTTTATTGCTATTGTCTATAGTTGTTCCCAGCAAGGGCAAGCCTAGTAGGACCAATGACCGAAACCTCCATGTCATCCTCCATACTTCACAACAGGAGAGAAACTTTTACCTCTTGCTGGACCTCGCCAAGATCCCCTACAGTAAGGAATTTTCTTTAAGTATACCGTCTATCTTTTGGGGTTGTTTTGGCTCGTGGTGATAATGTATTATGGATACGTTGGTAGTTCGTGTTGCCGTAAGGGTTTTGACTCCCCTTCGGGCTAAAAATATCAAAGCTCGCCTCCATCCTGTAGAGATCAGATCAAGGACAAAGGCCGCTCCTGCTACCCCTGTTACGTCCACTGCCTGAGATGTCTCTGGTGGCATCATAGACTTATCGACGTCCAACCCTCCGACTGGAAGGTCGCCTGTTCGCACCTCCCCTACTACATCTGCTAACATGAAGGGTAAGGCTATGGCCTTACCATCAGGTGAGGCTGTGGCTGAACCGGCTAAGAGGAGGAGAGTGGAAGAAGCGGACCCTAGCACATCCGTCACCACCGAGCTACCCACAGATACGTCTGTATTCCCAGATGCATCATACGTGGTTCCCTTGCTCTGGCTTATGCTGTCCAAAAAGGACCAATAGGTCATGTCCTCGTTGGGAAGTGTGAAGGCTACTAACACTGCCCTGGCTTGGTCGGTGCAAGTATACGTTGTCTTTGAAATATGTTTATGCATGTCTGACTTCCTTTTGCTAACTACATATGTTTCTTGTCATAGAGTTTGATGAGCAATTACTTCCTTGCCCAAGAGTTGAGTCGCCTGGCCAACGTAGAGAAAGAAAAGGATGATCTTCATGGCCAGGTGAAGGCCAAGGATAAGAAGATCAAATACTTGCTTGACCTGGTGCACTCCCAAAACAAAAGCATGAAGCCGATAAAGCTCTGGGTGGAGGAGGCTAAAGCCAAGGCCAAGGAGCTCAGTGAGCAAGTGGACGAATTAGCCATTGACATTAAAATATTGAAAGACAAAAATGAAGCCCTCAAGGAAGACGTCATGGTATGTGCACGAGGGCTCAGGTACAGTGGGAGCCCCAAGTGGGGATGTCATCTTGGTAGAACCTTGAAGAAACCATCACCTCGTATAAGGCTACTTGCAGGCGTACCTACGAGCCTTACCCTTTTGAGGACACAGGCGAGGCTACCAAGATTAATGACGACCAAGGCATGGAGGCGGTGGGCATCGAGGTTAGAGAGGAGGTGATGGTTCCAGTGGAAAGTGCAGAGGAGCTAATGACAACAGCTCTTACCTCAGAGGGCCATGCAGATATGGCCAAGGCTGAGGGGCCTGATGCTCAGAATTCTTGCCTTTGTTAGGCGTTTTTCTGCCACTTGTGGCCTTATGGATTTCATCTTTGAACTTGTGACCCTACGTGGGTTTTAGGATGTTGCAAGGCCCTTTGTGACCTCTTTGAATTTTTGTTTAAAGTTTTGTGCCAGGCTATCGAGCCTGTTTTCCGCATATGTTTAGCATTGTGTTGTTGCTTTGATGATAGGTCGTAGTTGACTAGTTTAATATGTTACTGTCATTGACGTAGGGTTGCTAAGGACAAACTTAGTGCATTTGATAGAAGCATAAGCTTAGATAGCTAGTTAGTGGCATATAAGTGTGTTGACATGTAGTTGTTGTCGAGGTCGTATACACCTATGTGAGAGTTTGTGAGATGGAGTGTCTATCTTCGGAGCCGTAGCTCTTATGACCATTTCAATCGTAAGAGATAAGATGAAAAATACACATTTTATTGAGCAAGGTTGATGACCTAAATTATACAGAGCATGGCGTCGTAGCTGCTTACAAAGAGGGGGTGTGATGTGACTACCTTGTCCCCGAATACATGAGTGACATGAAAGCCTAGGTAATGAAGGTTAATGTGAGGCCTAAGTGACTGGGCCTGAATGTTTTGTTAAGGTCGTGGACCCCGTACATAAGTGGAAAATGGGGGGCGTTAAAGCAGAGTAGAAGCAAAGCAAGGTTATCTTGTCTTTGTATGTGTAGGAGGAGTCTGAGCCCGAATCTTGTTAGGTTGTGGTGACTTGTCTTTGATGTCGTCTTAGGTGGTGTAGAAACCTTTTGGACCATTGCTCAACAGTGAAGATGTTGTGCATAACATTGGTGTCTAATTAGCCTTGTCTGTAAGTAGATTGACGTCTTGTCTAGCCACGCTGCCCTGTTAGACATAATATCTATTGTTGGGACTCATCATCATTAGCGAGAATGGTAGAGTCCTTCTAACGTGTGTCTCTCGTCTAATGCTTATACCTTCAAGGTTTATTGAAATGTAGGCAAGATATGTTGATGACGAAGTGGTCAGACTGGCCCGTGGCACCCTAGACATTATAGCACAAGGCGTTAGTAGTTCAGGGGGTCACGTCATAGGACGTATGTCATCATCTCAAGGGGACATAGAAAAAAGGTTAGTTGAGTATGTTCGAAAAGGTTTAACCAAATATAAGCGTGTACTAGAAGTGGTACCTTTTCATGTGGATTGCATTCTAGCTTCTAAGGACTAGTAGACACCTTTGCTGACGACGCCAGTTATCTGATACGGACCCTCATATGTCGATCTAAGTTTGCCATCGCATGGTTTCTGAGTGTTTTGGAAGACCTTCGTAAGGATCCGTGCCCCACTTTAAATTGTCTAGCGCATACATTCTTATTATAGTACCTTGCATCTTATGTTGGTGGTACGCCATTGCAATCATTGCTTGCTCTTGTCTCTCGTCGATGAGATCCAATTGGTCGCACAGAGCCTGTTAGTTGGATTCTTGGTCTGTCCATGCATATCACAGTGATGGAAGACCAACCTCAAAGGGAATGATGACTTTTGACTTGTAAATGAGCATGAAAAGGGCTTCGCCCGTCGCGGTCCAGGATGTGGTGTTTTTTAAGCGAGTTGATTAGAATCTTGGTGTTGGATTCGGCCTGTCCATTGGACTGAGGATCCCTTGGTGTCGAGAAATGGAGTGCAATCTCCTAGTTGCAGCAGAAGTCTGAGAATCGTCTTCCAATGAACTAGGATACAATTTCCTTGGGTTGGCTGAATCTGCAAACTATATACTTCCAGATGAATTCTACGACTTCTAACTCCTGGAATTGGGTGTATGCCTCTGCTTCCACCCACTTGGTGAAGTAGTCGGTCATAACAAGCATGAAGACAACTTTTCTGGGGGCCATGGGTAGCTTTCCGATGATGTCCATCCCCCACTTCCTGAAAGGCCACGTGGGGGCACTGGTATAGAGCATTCCTGGAGGTTGATGGGCGATGTGGCTAAAGCGTTGGTACCTGTCGCAGCGTCTAGCCATATCCTGGGTATCCTTCTGCAATGTTGGCCATAAGTACCTAGTTCTTAGTACCTTTTATGCTAGGCTCCATTATTTGGAGAGATCACCACATTCCCCTTCATGGATCTCCTTCAGCACAAACTTAGCTTCCTAGGGCCCAACGCATATAAGAAGTGGGCTAGCGTACGACCGCTAGAGTTGATTGTCCAAAATGCAAAACATGGCTGCGTGAACCTTGGTCCTTGGAGCCTCATTCTTGTCTTCAGGTACAATGCCCTCTTGCAAATACTTAAGCAATAGGATTCGCCAGTCCCATATCAAATTATTGGATAGAGTGTTACCTAGTCTCTGCTGGATGGCCAAGAACTGCAGGTCTATCATAGGGATTGACTCAACCTCCCTGGTGTCATGGATGATCCAAGACTTGTGAGGGTGTCGGCTTCTTGGTTGTCCTCACGATTGATCTGGTTAATGTAGAATCAGTCGAAGTTGCTTGAAAGGTCGTTGGCTAGACTGTGGTAAGCTTGCATCTAGGGATCCTTCGTCTGATAGGTCCCATCAATCTGTCGACTAACCAATTGTGAGTCGCACCTGACCTCTAGCTTAGTCACACCAATCTTCCAAGCCAGTTGCAGCCCTGCGATGAAAGCCTCATACTCAGCCTTATTGTTGGTGGCCTTAAACTCATAGTGCATGACTATCACATGGCTAGGCCTTCAAGGACTTTAGCACGATGCCCAATCCTGTGCCTCTAATGTTGGATTCTCCATCCACTTGTAACATCCACTCCCCTTTGTCAAGGGGATCGTCTTTGCCTAAGGCTTCCTTGTCGGCCTGTATTCATAGGTCGAGGGTAAAATCTGGTATGAAGTCCACTAGAGCCTAGGACTTGATCGCAGTTTGTGGGTGGTAGGTGATATTGAATTTGCTCAACTCGACGGACTGTTTGACTAGTCTGTAGGAGAGTCAGGCTTGTAGAGAGTGTTTCGAAAGGGGTAGGATGATATGACGGTGATGGGATGACACTGGAAATACTATCACAGTCTCCTAGATGAGGACACAAGGGAAAGGACCAGCTTCTCTAACTACGAGTATCGAATCTCAGCATCCAGAAGGGTCTTACTGGTGTAATAGGCTGGACACTGTTTGCCTTGGTCTTCTTTCACCAAGACCACGCTGATGGCTTTAGCTAAAGCTGACAGGTACAAAAAGAGGACTTCACTAGGAGAAGGCTTGAATAGAAGCGAGGGTTGGTCAAGTACTGCTTAAGTCCCAGCAATGCAGCCTCGCACTGGTCGCTCCACTTGAATATCTTGTTTTTTTTGGAGGGCATAGAAGAATGAATGACATTTCTCTGATGATGAAGAGATAAACCGGTTGAAAGCTGCTATTCGACCGGTCAGTAGCTGGATGTCTTCGACGCAAGTGCCTCATAAAATCTTACCCGTGGGGGTTGCCCCCACATTTTCACCCCCTTGGTCTTCTAGACCCTAAGTAATAATGTATCCGCGATTTGAACAACTGACCCCTTACTGTCGTGGGATCTAATGTAGGTCATGTTAACCCCTTAGAAGGCCCGAGGTTCCAGGATGCGATGGAATGATAGAACCTAGAGAACCTATTCGACATCACTATGCGAATAGTGGACGAGATTAGGGAAGGACCTAATGAGTGACCTAACATAAGCAATAGCTGAAGAAACTTCAAGAACTGGAGGCCATCGTGGAAAGAATCCTTGGCATGTCAATGCCTATAAAGAAGAGTCATCCCGGTAGCTTCGTTGACCCACCCTTCGCAGATGAAATAGCACTAGTGGACATGCCAAAAAAGTCCAATCTTCCACACATCCGGCTCTACGACGAGACTATAGACCCATACGAGCACATGGCATACTACCGACAATGCTACACACTATCACAATCCTATGGGAACTACAGGAGGCATGCATGTATAAGGGGTTCATGTCTAGCCTCTTTGACCTTGTGATAGAATGGTTCACGTCTTTGCCTTCCTAGTCCATAGCGTCATTCGTACACTTCAACGACACATTCGTTCAATAGTTCTCCAGTAGTTGGAAATTGCGCAAGCAACCCAATGACTTGTACAAGGTTGTTCAATGATAAGGGGAGTCTCTCTGAGACTTCTCAGGCAAGTTCAATCATGAAAAGGTTCACATCTCCAACTGTGACGTTACGACAACAATCTCAGCCTTCAGAAAGGGTCTGCTACTTGACTCGGACCTGTACAAGGAGTTAACGAAGTACACATGCAGCATCATGGAGGACGTCTTAACCCTGAGCCTAGGCATAGATCAAATGGGAAGAGGATGAAGTCGACGATCCACAACACCAGTCCTCCAACGATGAGCACAATGATCGATGAAACAGAAACTTGCGTTGCCCCAGCAAAGGTTGGAAAGCTTAACCTTACCCCAGCACCGTGACCGAAAGAAGGGGCTTAGAGAGACTAACTGGAATGACCAATAATACACACTCACCAAGGCCGGAGGAGCATAACTTTGCCATGTAGGCTCTGGTTAACATGAGGGATGGGGTCAAATGGCCTCCAAGGAATAAAAGGCCCACGGATCAGCGGGACAAATCAAAGTGGTGTGATTTCTATAACGATCAAGGAATTCAATTATATGTAGGTTCATGAATCAGTAAATGTGGTTTAATGAATTAAAAATATGGTTACAACTTTTTAATTGAAGAGTTACATTATTTCAAGAGATGCATCTTTAAGCATCCATTTAATGTTTATAAATAACCCATATATCATTCCATTTTAGAAAGTCAGAAATTAAGAGCATAAGAAGATTAAGGGAATCCTGGAGAATGAAAGCGTTTTGTCTCTTACTAAATTCAATTATATTCTACTATTTCTTTCATCATGTATCTTTATATGAAGTGTTTATTTAATCATAGGGAGTATCACTTCCTAATTCTCTTAGAAGTTGCAAAATAACTCTTAATAACAGTATCAATATGCTCAAAAAATAGTCTAGGCTGGATCAATCCTCAGCCCAGCAAATGAGACCGGCTCAAGTCAATGATCCATTGCCTGCCCCAGCGACCAAGCATTCCAGGAGTCCATGCTTCTGTGACCAATGTCCAACAACAGCACACCTTAACGACACCAGGAGCTTGTCATCCTGTCTAAGACTGTCTCCAACACCCCGTGGACTTTGGGTTAGGTAGTTATGATCCAAGAATCTAGCGCCTACGATACCCAGATTTTCGAGAAAATATTGAAACTGCTCAATGGTCGATAACCCCAGACTCCTGCTATTTATTTTTCCATACTGATCTTATTAAGGAGGACTCTATGATCCCCCAAAGAAAATATTATAGAATTCTCTTCTTTCTCTCACCCCGTACCTAACACATCGACGCCGTCTCAAGCTCTATCTCAATCAATAACACTTTCTTTTTGCCCACCCTGCGTCAGACACAGACGCATTCAATTTCGATATACTCTTGATGCCCCGAATCCTTTTTTTTTATTCGCTTTGACTGAATTTTGCACAAATAGTATCATTGGACGCGATTCAAATTATACACACATTGTTTGTTGATTTTTGCAGATTTGCCAATACACCTTGTATACGAGAATACTTAACTATAATTTAATTAATTCATATAGACATTAATTAATTAATTTTACTGGATGGAAGATCTCTTTCTTTTTTCCGATTCAAGAGAGCTCCTTTATTTTATTTTTAATAGAGAGAAGAAAAGAGAAGAGAAGTGTACAAAAAGTCAAAAACTAAGCCTAGCCCATAGCAACAAGGTTGGGCCAGTATGCGATCGGCCCATTAGTCAAATGGAGCCGCGGAGGCATTGGTGTTGGCGTCGGCTCTCACCTTTGAAGGCGCCCGTGTTGTGTCTGGAAGAGCTTCCGATTCCTAAATGGCGGGAACCGGCAAATGCATCCTCATCACCGGTCCTCCGGTTAGTCCCGCGTAAACTCGGCCATCCTATTCTGTCCCAATTTTAACTGTCGATGTTTTAAACTTTCTTCTCTTTTGTGCGCAGGGTGTGGGCAAAAGCACTCTGATCATGAGAGTGTTCGAGGGCCTCAAAACTTCAAATCCCAAACTCAAGGTTCAGGGTTTCTACACCCGTAGGCTTCTACTCTTCCCCTCTTATTGGCTACATTTCATCCTCGTTATGCATCAATATCTTGCGTTATTGACAGTGGATGAATTTTCAGGTGAAGTTAGACAAGGAAGCGAGAGAATTGGTTTTGAGGTTGTCACTCTAGATGGTCGCATCGGTCCACTTGCCTTCGCCAACATTTCCAGGTTTCGTTGTCCCCTCTCCTTTCAATTTTATATGCAACCTTCTAATCTGTTCATTCCCAAGTATTTAATAAATGTCAGTAGCGCAGCCGTGCTTTGGGACTTGGGAGCGACTCTACTATTTTTGTTCGATGCTTTATGTTTCTGGACTATGAGATAACACTTTTTATGATTTTAAGCGCAAAAGCAGTTTACCTCCGACACATGTGCTGCAGTTGATTAATCATCTAACTGGCAATTGTCTTCTAACTTGGCATATTTATTTGTGATGTTATTTAATGGCAGGCCAGATTGTCGCAGATGGCCCAATGTTGGAAAGTACGAAGTTGATATAGCATCTTTCGAGTCACTGGCGCTGCCGGAGTTGCAGGTGAGGGGTGAGATGGTTTTCCCAAGACTGTTGTTTATTGGTTGAATCTTATTTGGTTTATGCATTTGAGTCGGAAATAAGTTTGCTGCATATTTCTCGAAGTGAAAGCCTGCTAAATCCATGCAAAAATTTATGTTTCTTTTCATTTGTAAATTGTAATGTATCGTGACAATTGCATTCAGCACGGGTGGTGATTTGACAATGATGACATATAATAGAAGCATTTGACCTAGTTGGCAAAAAAAAAAAAAAAACAAGAAGAAGAAGAAGAAGAAGCATTTGACCTGCCTTGTATTAGATTAGAGACACGAATCTTTGAAGGTCTGAAGACACATGTTCAATGAATAGGTCAGAGAAGATACTGATCTCTTCATCATTGACGAAGTTGGTAAGATGGAGTTGTACAGCTCATCCTTCTTCCCTGCTGTTCTAGAAGTTCTGGAATCAAATATCCCAATTTTGGCTTCGATTCCAATTCCCAAATATGGTAGAGATATACCGGAAGGTAATTTTATCAGACTTCTACATCTTCCCCTCTCGAATTGCTTGTTTATTTCTTGATAACGATGAGCCGCTTTTATTGGTTGAGATGTTTGTTTGTTTATTTGCTTTGAGACGGTGCTGAGATGGCCTCATTTAGACATTCTGAAATAGAATTACTCTTGCCAATTGATTTCTTCTAATAAGTGGCACATGGCAAATTCTCTCCGGGGGCCAAAAAGTAGGATGGACGCTTGATAAATAGAATGGTCAAAGTTTTGAGACTTTCTGAAATGGTAAATAACTAAGGCTGTCAATATTTGCAGTTGCTAGATTGAGGAATCATCGAACAGCAGATGTTTACACCTTGAACTCTAGCAACAGAGATGCTCTTAGAGAAGAGGTACGCTCGCTACTGGGAGACCTGTTGAGAAAACATTAGTTCAATAGTCTTCTGTTTAAGCTTATGCTGTACGATCTTTTTTGAAGTTGGGAATGAATCATGAGCTGAAAAAAGTCGAGAGAGAACGAGTCTCAATGGGATGTTGTGTGCTTTATTTGACCATAAGGTCTGTAGAAATATTATTATTTGCAAACAATACTTGAGGTTTCCGGGTTGTTCATATGGTTCCATTGCTGCTATCCGATCGGGCTCGTATGTTTATTGATTGAAATTTAAAATAATGAATTTTTATATGGTCAATTTGGCATTTGCCGGGTCGTGTGTTTATATTTGTACATAATCAGCGATTTGTTTACGAGATATGTGAAGAATACAAGATTTTCATGTTTAAAATGCTGTGAAGTTGTGGTAATTGTTCCCTTCACGGGGTTTAGTGTGCTCCTGAAGGAGTATACACAAGGTTGTAAACTCTCAAGTTCTTCTATTGGAAAAAAGGTACTAAGGTATTATTATTTTGCGTTGAAGCTGACCAATTCTTAAGATTTACTTTCAGATTATCCCAAGCTGCTATTGTGTTGCTTGTGTTTTTCAAAGTAGATCTCGATGTATGTGAAAATCTAGGATATTGCATTATCAAATGTGATCTTGAAGATTAGTGTCGGCTGTGCGATGATGAAGTTTCAAATGGAAGACACCCTATCAGCTTTTAAGGGGAAGAACCGCTATGTTCACTATCTAATGATAAGTCTTTTCATCACGAGCGCAGCAAAAATACATATACAAAACGATGGGGAACATACTTGCATGCCAGAAGTTTGGCCCAAAAAAAAAAAAGAATTCATAAAATTAAAAAAAATTAAACAATTTAAAGACTAATAAAGAGTGTGAATAACTATAAGTATGTCCGCAGGCTCGTCAACGTTTATCCTGCTCAGCAGTTCGCAGGACCTGTTTTGCCAGTGACGAAAATGATCTTGCCGTATCCTGCATCTGCGAAGCTCGAAGATTGATCCCCTGCCCAACACACAAGAATGGTCCTCCTTGGTCCTTAATGCAAGATCTTTAAAAAAATTTAATGAAATATCTATGACTAATCTCCAAAAATGCCCTTATCTATTTATAATGGCTTGACGATCCTGTCCTCCCAATGAGCTATATCAATCAAAGGGTAAATTTGGGGATGTGTAAAAGTTTTTAACATTTAACTGACTTTAACTAATTTTAGGAAGGTAGTTAAAGGGTCTTATAAAAAAAGATTGGGGAGAATATAAGATACCTGCAGTTTCCGCATGTTTTCCTGCAACTTGTTTTGCGCCAATTTAGCGGTGCTTGTTTCCTGCAGCAATTCATGATTGATTCATGTTTCCAGTAACATTTCAACACACGTCGCAAAGATTCTAATGTAGTATCCAAAACGGTAAATACATTATCATACTCATTTAAAAAATGCATGGCTACCAGTGATATATTTTATTTTTAAAAAGAAAAGTACATTTCTGAACAAATAAAATCCTTCATGAACCATGTAGATCTTCTCTAAAGTCTGCAGTTTCTTGGAAAAGATTGTAGAGCTGCAACTGCTGTGTCAATAGAGAAGCTCAAACCTAATTGATAATAAATTTAGTCATTTTAACAAAAGATCGATCTTGACCGTCTCACTCTTGAAACTATATCTGGCTCATGAAAAATACCATGTGAGTAATTATGTACAAGTACTTACATCGGAGGAAGAACAAAACCCATATTTTTTCTTGATTTGATCAACTGCACCACCTTTCTCATCCTGTTGCTCTTCCTTATCTGATGTTTTCTGAATGTTGCCCTTCATGTCTTTTAACCTTCCTGTACATTGGATGCTCAATAAAATCAGCTAACATTCAAGCCACATCCTTTAAGCATCCTTATTCAGTCTAGAATCCTTGATGCCAATCAGGAGAATTAAAGATACACAAGTAATCAAGCTGTCATTAACCTTTTAGAGCCTGAAATTTGCCAGCAAGATTCTTCTTATTGAGAGTTCCTAGTATCCTTTGATCTTTGCGTTTCTCTCCAGGATCCTCGAGGTCAATGTCATCTATACAAGAGCAAAACAAAGCATCTTGAATTGGCCTTCAAACAAAATTCCAAGTGTGCAGGACTGATAGGCACTGCCATACCTATGTTTAATTCAAGCTCATCCTCATCCATGGTAAGGTTATCATTATTGTCAGCATCACTCGAAAAATTTGCATTAGAAAAGATCACTGAGAGTTGCTGTATGCTTTCTTTTGTATCTTCCGTTTCCACGAGGGTCAGATGCTTTTCTTTACTTCCAGTAAAATCTTTGATAACAGAGCTAAATATACCCTGCCCAAAATAAAGAAAAAAAAGAATGGAATCACATACCGTTTAGAGTTAGGCAAGTAGATAAAAACAAGTGTTCTACCCTTTTCTTTTCCTTATGGATTACTGGGGCAGGGACAATGTCTTCTTGTGATAGCATCCTTTCTTTCCTGTAGATACAGCTGACGTAGTCCAAAAGCCTAAAAAGAAATCAAGCATTAGACCATGGTGAGAGCTCTTGTTAATTTAAGTGGAATTTTTCTATCACTTTCTTTTTTCCGGTGGTCTCGTTCAGTGTGGCAAATATTCTTCTATCGCAAATACAGTAGTAAGATTAATAACATAAATTCCTATGTCAATATCTAAGCTCATATACCTGAAAACATCCCTGTTGGCCAATATTGAGGCAACCAAGATTTCCTGGTCACCGTTCACCTTTAAATGGAAGTTGTATCAATTTCTAGATCAAAATCATTGCCTAATTCAAGCTTTGGAAATAGTAAAATATAATTGTACCACAACAAGATCTCCTTCGGATGAGCAGCACATTTGTCCATCAGAAAGTGACTTCAATTTCGGAGGTGAATAAGTGAAATCTCTGATTGAGGTCTCCACGATCAGGGACAACTCAGGCAATGACCTGGTATTTGAAAATTAAAAAAAAAAAATATCAGTATTGAACACTAAAGAATGAAAAATTACTTTAAAGACCATGCTACGAAGTTGACAAACTAAAAATGGTTAAATGTCCTGATCTTGAGCTCCGAGCAAACAATTGTCAAGGAAAGAGCCACCACCTTAGTTCTACTTTTCCATTGGTGAAAAGGAGCACAAGTCCAATATCAGAATGACTGTAGAATGTAGATGCCCAGCAACAGGATGAGGAATGAAACTTCTTCTTGTGGAGCACCTTTTTAACACCCTGAAACATCCAACCAGTGTATTAATAGAATTGTTATTCATAACATAGAATTGTTGGTATGAATAGAAGTGAAGTGCATATTACCTGTACAACATGCACAAAAGAATAAACATACAAAGCTTTCTCAGAACACAACAAAACGCACAATTGCTTTGTTGTTGTATCATCCATATCATTCTCCTCGCTTGTACCTAATCCCTTAGTTAATTCTCCTTGTCCATCTTAGTAAAACAGCAAAGATACGCTTTTCAGTCTTGTTCTTCACAAAGTTTACAATAAGTGGTCATTGTGCCAACTTTTACTAAGGTCTTACCTAACACTTGCATTAGCAGAGTTCTGGACGGCTTCTTAGGATGAACAGTATCAGTGCTGAATTGGTTTCCAGTTTCACTATCAAGTGCCAAAACAGATGAATCCTTTGTTCCAACAGCTAAAATCTTTTTCTTAAAACCCTGCAGACAGCATGTTCGAAACTGTAGAGAGATGATACCGGTACTAATCTCACTCGTGATTTGTTTCTGATATAACAAAGTTGAGCCATCCATATCAATAACTGAAACCTGCAACAAATTGGGTTCACTTGAGTCATTACTTATAATGCTTCAGTGAGATGATAAAAAACTTTGAACATCAAAGCAGAACGAATCAAACTGGTAGGTAGATGGCACACTATATTTTTGAGTCTACTAATGATCCTTGGCATTGGCTAAAGTGTTCGATGAAAGTTCAAATATTTTAATTATCTAAGACGTCCATTTTAGTTCAGATCAAATCAATGAGTATATGGAAGTAAAATTATGGAAAATAGCTTACATAGCCTTGATCAGAACCAACAGCAAGATGTTTTGAGCCATAATCTATGTTCATGGATAGTACAGCACCATTAGTCTTCACAAGTATCACACTGTGGATGATATGATCAGTCGATTTTTTTGTGCTTCCTACAAAGAAGAATTGAAAAGCGTATCACTCTTAGACTGAAGACACCAAACTAATCGTTTAATGAATAACAAATGCAAAATATGGAGATAAATACCAGCAAGAGATAAGAGGCTGTTGCTTGAATAAGGTTCAGGTTTGAATCTGAAGATGCGAACCTACAGATCATGTCAATGGCAAGCATACTGTAAAACAATAGGGGGAAAGAGAAAAGGAAAGAAAGATGAGAAATAATCGCAATATACCAAATTCATATTTGAAGAAACCTCACCATTCCA
This sequence comes from Vachellia collinsii, assembly GCA_006871305.1. NCBI lineage: Eukaryota > Viridiplantae > Streptophyta > Magnoliopsida > Fabales > Fabaceae > Vachellia > Vachellia collinsii. The sequence continues at coordinate 15,327 of QFDD01000147.1, read as the reverse complement.
CTCTGGTCTCCAGAAACAAGAAGAGGAGAGTTGGTATCAAGATATAATGCCGTTATGGGTATGCCACTTGTAGAAAACTCATGCTCACTCTGCATTAAGTTAAAGGAAAAGAACAAAAACCATAATAAATTATTAAACTGGAAAGTTAAATTACCAGCAATTCTCAATACATGGAAGAAAGAAAATAATTGCATCCAATCCTCCAATGGCCTGCTTGAACTCAAAAATTACTCAGGAGAATACTCTTACTGATGCTATCATTGTATGAGTTCTTCACAGCACATTTTATAGGATATATACGATGAAAATTTTGAATACCATATCGTTAACAATTGGGAACAAACTTTTAGCTCCTTTCCACTTAGAGTAGGCAACCTGAGAACATACAAAGTGTCTGACAAAAAAAAAAAATACCTGCTGCTTCAACTGCAAAATTGGGATGAAAAAGGGACATGATGCATCCCAAAAAGTTATGGATCCATCACTGTGGCCAGTTATGTACAAGTTTTTGACTTTTGAAAATCCAGTGAAGTTGGAAGAATTCAGAGCAGCCACGTCTTTGTGTTTTGTTTCGAGGGGAATAAGAGGTGGGTAGTTTTTCAGCAGCTGAACATATTCCTATTAGACAACAGAGGGGCAAAGGGAGGCCGATTGAGTGAAATTAAAAAGATGAATAAGCTTTGTTAAAGAAATCTAAGTGTTCGAGACTTTGCGTTCTACCTCATCATCGGGACTTTGGAGATTAGGATTGTCCGAGATGAACTTTGCTGCCGTGATGGTTGACTCTGCCAGTGGCAACTTTATCATCACTTCCTTGGGCAGTGAGGGTGAGGACTTAGACTGGCATTGTACTAGATACCTTTCGATCAAACCATCATCGTACACGTAAACACGGCCTGATTTCCCAAGCAAAATGAAAGAGTCCTGTTTATGCTTGCTTTGCTCACTTGAAGTTGATAGGAGCTCCATGTCAATACAACATTCAGCCAAGTGAAGGCCCAGCTTAATTGTGCGAGACTCAGTCTTCTCATTCAGTAACACTACCTGCGCCATATGGTCATATAACTATGCATTATGCATTTCTTTGGATGCAATACATCCATTAGAAGAGGGAAGAAAATGGTATAACATGTATTCATCTGTTTCATTAATTAAAAAAAAACTATCATTTATAAATTGCTCGTTATAAACGAAAAATATGTGTACAGAAACATTCCGAATAATTGGTACGAGGATAAGATTTATGTTCAGAATGACCCAGGCAAAAAAAAAAAAAAAAAACCTGGACTAAGTTTGGAGATGCAATGTCAGAATCTCCGATGACATAAAGTCGACTAGCCTTTCCTTCAGCGTATATCCATTTTACTGAGCCAATGGGAATTTTATCTGATTTATATCCGAGGTTAAGCTTGAACATAGGAGTGTTTTGAGTAGTACAGTCAGATGCTGAATCATTCCCAACGTTTTGAGAAGGGATATTCCAAGTTAAAAGCTCTCCATTGCTGTACCCTACAACCACTTTACTTCCAAAAGGACATGCCCAGCATGCAGAAGTCGCTTTCTTAGTTTCATTATAGGATGCTTGTGACATGTTTCCTCCAGTTCTGAAGATAGATTTGCTTTCTTTAATATCCCATAATATCATTTGGCCATTTCTACAAATTATGAGAACCCTGCATTGGAACACATGAGAGAAGAAAGTTTTAAAATCAAACATGACTTAGAAGAATCTGGCCTCAAATTAACGATACGGTAGTGTCCAAAAAAAATGAAATGACTAGGTTTGTGGAGTTTACCTTTTACTTTCAGCTGCTGGCTGAGGCAATATATGTGTCACAGCAGTATCATCTGACACTTCAGTTGGACTCCCTAAAAAAAGATGATTAAGGAATTCAGGAAGTGAAAACTAAGCACTTCTATGAGAGATCAAAAGAGAGAGAAATCATCAAATTCTTAGAGGAGTGGCATGTGCTTGAGTACAATAACAACAAAACCTTGTTCCATAGGTGAGGTTTAACAACTAGACGATAATGTTTTTGCACATCCCAGATCCTTTCTAGTTTGAATGCAATGTGATTTTTAAAATCTAAATATCAATTAGGATGGAACAAAATAGATTTTTCTTTCCTCCTCTTTTTTGGTCTTCACAGTAAAAGAGGACCGAAGGATTAGTAAAAGTGAACAAGCATCTCACCATAAAAAGCTGATAGAGGGATGGTGTATTTCATCTGTACTATCCGCCAGGGATCTTGATCCAGGTTGAAAATGGAAATATTGCCAACAGAATCTCCAGTGTACCTACCAATTCAGATATATATGCCCATGGCTTTTAATGGTCCCATACAATAATTTCCTGATAGTTTATTTCAAAGTAAACATATTACTTACATGTAGAAGCTATGCTGAATGACAGCAAAGGACGTGATTTCTTTTTTAACAACGTATTGATCAGCCAACTGCTTCTTGTCAATATCCCAAACCTAGTTACAAAGTTTCTTGATCAATACCTGTTTTTGAATGAACTACATGGGAAAACACAATCTACAAGGTAAAATCTTACCTCAATGTGGTTATTGAAAGTGACATTTATAAGGATGCCTTGATTCTGGATGAACTGCATATAAATGCCGTACTATTGTTAACGTAAAGATTTTCTTTACAGTCCATGTAAAAGATCATTTTTGACTACCTGAAGAGGAACATTAATTTGCCCAGCCGCCTGGTAGAGACAAAATAGGCAGTGAAGAATGTAACCTAAATAAAAATAATGCGGAGCATATAACCTGGAGAAACTTGCTAGGCAGGGGCTCAGGAGACTGGAGGATGGCTTGAGTGTTATTTTTTCCAAATAGCTTAATTCTGCCATCCCTGCTCGTGAAAAAAAAGAAAGGGCACAAAATCAGTTTTAGCGTTTTAAAATCTTAAAAGAAGTCTGATAGCAACCCAACCAAGCCATTACTAACTTACACTAGACGTGGGAAGCGTGGCAGAGCTGATTCCGGGCATGAAGACTAAGTCAAGAGTTATTTAATATTTATTTATTTTAGTTATTCCTTTTATTTGAATTATTCACTTATTATTGTGATGTCAGTTATTAAGTAAGTGGTATCCACTTGGTTAGTCGGTTACTCCATTTTCTGCAATTCAGTTACTTTATCTGAAAAAACGCTGCTGTAATTGGCCCTGAGCAATACATGAGAAATTTTACAGAGCACATTGGAGATTCTCCTAGGCTATTTGTGAGTGATTGGTGAGATTCTTACCGTTACTTTCAGATAGAGTATTTCCTTTACTGTTACTATTCCTTCTGATTTCTTCTAACTTAGCTGAGGTGCTTATCAAAGTCACAGAACCACGTGCTAGATAACTAGATTGTAATTCCCATGTAACGTACAATAACGATCCGTTAGTGCTTCTAGGTAACACGGCGGAAATGAAAACGATTTGAAAGTGACAACAGAACAAGGCATAAACATTATATAACAAAATATCTGCTGCTGCTGCTTCCTATGAAGTATATATTTTTGAACAAGATCCAATGTTACATATGATATAACACGCCATAGTAATTTGGAAAAAAAAAAAAAAAACACACCATAGTAAGTAAAGAAATGGCAAGGAACGACGTACTTTGTAGACAGAGCAAAAATCTTCTGGTTGTTGTCATAAGCGAATTTGACGCCGTTGGATGGAACCCCATAGTGAAAAACCAAACGTGCATCTAAATCGCTGGCTTTTAACCCATCTGAATTCCCACCAGGCTGCAGGCACAAATCACGGCTTGAGCAAAAAGTTCGGCCAAAAAAAATTATACACACATATAAATTCCCCGCCGCTTTATATGCTCCAAAATTAATAACTACTGTACCACTTAATTAATAAATAATTTATCCAGGCTTAAATGTGAGTTATAAGATTGGTAACAGTTTCTGACCCTCAGATAATGATAACGCCATGCTGTAGCTTCTTTTGGTTAGATGTTTTCAGTTCACGGAGTGGCTTTTTGGCTGTGCCAGGGGAATATCAAATATGCCGATTGCCAATAGATACGATCAACATGAATTTCTCACATCGAAAAACGCCGATTATTTCACGTGAAATTAATTTTTTTTGGAAAAGATATTGGGAAGCACAGGACGGGTTCCTCAGTCTGAGGTTGCCTCTACCCTCGGGCCTCGGATTCTTGTGGGATTAACCGAACTTAACGGTCTCTAACATGCCAAGTCCGCCGACCACCCTCGTAAATTATCTTTAGCATGGGCCCACACGGATATGGACTACCATCGACCGACCCTGCCCCCTTTTTATCCAGTGAGTGAGAGTGATGTTTTTGTTGGTCCAAAAAAAAGGTGAAATTTGATAATTCGATTGAAAGCAGTTACCAAAACAGATGTCTATTTATATGAAGAGAATAAATAGCATTCTTTTTTGCGGTGGGGCCCACGCTGGCCATCCATCCGTTAAGGTAAAGGTGATTAATTCAAAGCAGATAAAACCAAATCTTTTTCGGGCCATCCGAAAACAAAAGGAAAAAAATCCGAAAATTTGTGTGCGAAAACCAAGTAAGGAATGAAACAAGACAGGCAAAATCTCCTTTTGCCCTGTCTCTGGCGATGAAGACCATAGAGGTATCCACTGTGGAATGCTTTGGATGAAAAGATAATATTTCACGGTGAAGTCTGGATATCCGTATGAGCATTCCATAAATGAATGGGAGGATGGATAGTACCGTTTATGTTGCATCTTTACTGGGAGAGCAGAATAAGAAAATTAGCACAGGGGTTAAAGTAAATATATACTGAGAATCCCTCCAGTTTACGTATAAATCGACAATCATGTACGGTTCAAAACATGGCACTCTAAGGCAGAGCTTTGCAACCGGGATAGGAGTAGTGAGAGAAATGAATTGAACGGCGAGACTGAGACGGATGGGAGTTATGTGAAGAGGAAATCGGAATCGGTGATGAGAGAGGAACGAAATAATGAAACTGACCTTCTTGATGGAGGCCTTCTCGACCAGCTTCTTCACGAACATTGTTGCGGCTATTCGAGATCGGAGACAGTCCAGGCGCTTTGAGATGACCGAAAGCAGAGAGAGAGAGAGAGAGAGAGAGAGAGAGAGAGAGGTTGATTACGGTTTTTGATGTGGCTGGTGGGTGGATGGATGGATGCATGGAAGAGACAAGGATTTTGAAGAAGGAAATATATAATTAATGGATATGGGAGGCAGGGGTTGGGATCCAATGTGGATTGGCACACGTGGGCTGGCGGACAGGACTCTTTGTGCTCACGCTTCAGAGAGGAACAAGGAGGAAGCACGCGTCAAGGTGTGATTGCCCCCCGTTGGCATCACCCAAAGCGCCTTCCTTCGATCCTTTACTACCAGCACGGTTCGTTCCCATCTCTCTGCCTCCCAAACTCTCACTCTTTCCCTTAAAGCTGCACTCCCCCATCCTAACGTGTCATTAAAGGCATACAAAGTCGTTCACATTATTACTTCTTTTGCAAACAAGCACACATCATCATCCCTCATACCCTAAATAATACCCATCCACTCCTATTTATAAATCACTCCTTGTATTTTCAATATATATTTAAGAAAACGTTAAATCTCATTAGATCTGTTTTAAACTTTAACAACTTCACATCTATTTACTATATAACACATCAAATAGAAAAGAAATCATCGTAAGAAGGGTAAAATTGTAAATTCATTATCCCCCCTAAGAGGAGTAGGAGTGAGGAGGTTAGAGATGTCATGAGCCGAATATTTACTTGATGTAAGCACTGTGTAGCATAACAAGCTTTACTAGAACTTGGGTTTGGAACTTGCTATTAAGCCTTTGGAAACTAAGGAAAGCTAGAGAGAAAGTGTGAAATAATGCTTGTATATTGCTTAGAGAATGCTTGATGAATGTTTATAAGTGAACCCTTAGGGGGTATTTATACTACTCCACCTTCTCAATAGACAGTAGAGATCTATTTGATCTAATTGCCTATACTGATATTTCAGAATACTCTTCTAAAATATTTAGATATTTTACATGTGTAGAAAAGTATAGAGAATTTTAGAATAACTTAGAGTACTCGTGTATTTATAAGAGGATTTTAGAGATTTTTAGGAACTTTTAGAGTGGACCGTGACATAATCCCCCACTTAATACGACGACGTCCCTATTGCCTTCATATTCTCGTAGGCTTGGATCTGGTCCCAAAATTGCGATAAATGTGAAATGGGATCCCAGCTTGCCTCGCTTTGGGGTAGTCTTTTCCACTTAACTAGAAGCTCATGAAGTGGAGGTTGGTTTGAACGGTGCACCGTTCAATCAATTCGAATCTCTTTTACCTATTTGTCATATTGAACTTTGATGCTTATCGATGCTTGTCGTGAGATGCCTCTCTTCGTATCTAAATGGTCTCCATAATAAGCTTTGAGCAGACTTACATGGAAGACGGGGTGATACTTGATACTGGGAGGCAACTCAACTTAGTAGGCTTGGACCTTTATAACTTGTGGCAATCGTACTTGGCGTCAAGGGTTGTTGACCCGTGATGATCTCAAATGGACTCCAAACTATGTATTCACTTTTTTGCAGGTTGTATGAGAATTGTGCTACATCGAGCAACTTTGCCCCATCACTCTGGTTGGCACTCATATAGTGCCTCAAATAGAGTTCCAAAAGAGTGTTCACCCTTTCAGTTTGCCCATCACTCTGGGGGTGAAAACTGGTGGAGAAGTTGAGTCTGGAACTCATAAGCTTGAACAACTCCATCCAAAAATGTCATGTGAAGTGAGTGTCCCGATCACTCACTATTGAACGAGGCAGGTCTCAATACTTGACCACATGTTTAAAGAATAACTAGGCTGCCTGCTCGACAAAACATTCCTTAGGTGCAGAAATGAAGGTGGCATATTTTGAGTATCAATCAACCACCATGATGACCCAATTAAAGCCTTCACTCGTGGGTAGACCCACAATGAAGTCTAGAGAGATACTCTCCTAGGGACATTTAGGAATATAAAGAGGTTGCAATAGTCCTATTGGCCCACAAGACAAGTCTTCGCGTAGGCCTCGACATCATCCTTCAACTGAGGCTAATAATAGGAATCGCCTACTAGTGCCAGCGTACAATGGGCCAAGATGGCGGGCCCACATGCTATCATGACATTCCTTCAGGACTTCCCGCCAAAGGTGGTCATAAGAAGGTACGTAGATACATTCACCTTTTGTGAGGAGCAAACCATCTTTAACCTAGAATCTTCGAGTCTTGCCTTCCTTGACAAGGCTAATGATGGATTAGGCAGTCTTGTCATACTTTAGCCCTTCTTTGATGCGCTCCTTAAATTGCTTTGAGGGAGGCATATGCTGGTAAGAGTACTCTTGTGGCTTAAGGCGTCGATTACTAAGTTAGCCTTACTCGATTTGTACTCCATATCATATACAAACTCTGCAAGAAAATTCTGCCACTGGGCTTGTTTGGGAGTAAGTTTCTTTCGAGACTAAAAGTAGCTGGTGGCCACATTGTTTGTTTTAGTTATGAACTTGCAACTAAGCAGGTAGTGTCTCCATGTTTGAAGACAATGGATTACCGTGGTCATCTCTTTTTCTTGTACCATGTACCACCTCTCTATATCGTTAAGCTTATGGCTCTCACAAGCATTAGGGTGTCCTTTTTGCATTAAGACTCCACCAATAGCAAAGTTGGAAGTATCGGTGTGCAGTTTGAAAGGTTTGTTGAGATTGGGAAGGGCCAGTACGGGTTCTTCAGTGACAGCCTTGTTTAAAGCTTCAAATGCATGTTGGCATGCGGAACGCCAACCCCATACTTGTCTTTTCTTCAACAAATCGGTAAGTGGAGCGGCAATGGCAAAATATCCTTGGATGAATTGTCGGTAGTAGTTCACCAAGCCAAGGACTGGTTGAACTCGATGACCTTCATGGGTGACTCCCACTCTAGAATAGTATTCACCTTGATCGGATCCATGCGAAGCTTGCCCCTGCCAATGATATGTCCCAAGAATGGCACCTCTTTTTAGGTGAAGAAACACTTTTTCTTCTTGACTTAGAATTCATTGTCTCTCAATATGGAAAACATTTGTCGTAAGTGTACCACATGCTCCTCCAAGGTTTTGTTGTAGATGACAATGTCATCAAGGTAAACCACTACAAATCGATCTAGGTAGGGAGCAAGTACCTTGTTCATTATGGTGCATATTATGGCCAGTGCGTTGGTGAGGCCAAAGGGGCATGACAAGGAACTTGTAAGAGCCAAAGGGGCATGCTTGGCCGACCTCTGTATTGGCCACCGCAACCATGCAAGTCTTCACTTGCATGACAAGCTCATCCACTTATGCCCGTAGTGTAGCATTCTCTCCCCTATGTGCCTGGAGTTCAGCTTTAAGGGTCTCCACTTCCTTAGACCACCCTTTCGCGATTTTATGGAGGGTATCTTGTATCTTTGCTCTTAGCTTGTCATCATCCTCCCTGAGCCCTTCGATGCGTTAGACAGCATCTGTGACCTTTTCCCTTAAGTCGAACATGGTGGCTTTGACTAAAGCCACCCTCTCCTCTAAGGTAGCAATCATCTCCTTGTTGGCCTTCTTCTTACCTTTCTTTCTAGTACCTTGTTGGGAAGGGACATCTTCGGTCACAGATGAGGCCATCTCTTTCTCTCAGATTTAAACCTGGGTCTGATACCAACTGTCACGGGCCGAATATTTACTTGATGTCAGCATTGTGCGGCCTAGCAAGCTTTACCAGACCTTGGGTTTGGAACTTCCTACTAAGCCTTTGGAAACTAAGGATAGCTAGAGAAAAAGTGTGAAAGAATGCTCGTATATTGCTTGGAGAATGCTTGATGAATGCTTACAAGTGAACTCTTAGGGGGTATTTATACTACTTCACCTCCTCAATAGACAGAGATCTATTTAATCTAAAGGTCTATACTGATATTCTAGAATACTCTTCTAAAATATCTATATATTTTATATGTGTGGAAAAATATAGAGAAGTATAGAGATTCTAGAATAACCTAGAGTACTCATGTATATAAAAGAGAATTCTAAAGATTTCTAGGAATTTCTAGAGTTGATGGTGACTGAAAGCAGAGGAGACCAAGAGGGAGCCAAATGGAGGGGGTGACACAACACAACAAACCAAGTCCAAAAACCCAGCTATTGCCTCACCCTATCTTGTCTCCATCAATGCTTTAATTATTATTCATTATCTGTTCAAATAAGCATACCATAACCTCCCAACTCTAAATATACAGTTCACCTCTTCTCTTCTCACAGCTCCTTCCCTTATCTATCATTTTATCACATTCTAGGTTTACGTTCTCCACACATAAAATATTGCTCCATCAGGTTTCAAATTTTAATCTCTGTTACACGTCACACAATTAATATACCACAGTAAACTATTGCATATCATTAAATACTCGAACCCACACTCTTAACTTATTTTTGTGACCATCAACACACGTTGAGAAATATAATTAATATATGATCATTCTTTAATATATCCTTAATTTTTTTAGTAATTGGTACTCCCTTTAATTTTTTGGATTACTAAAAATATTGTAATAACAAAAAAAAGTAATTAACACTGTCATCAAGTTTTAAATATAAATGATAGTTAAGATGTATTCATTATTCTGAAATATTTTTCTGATGTATTAAGAATCATGAAACATTTTGTGATATATTTAACATTGTAAAGTATTTTTCTGACACACATGACATGAGACAACGAAAAAAGTAAAAAAAGGGGGAACACTTTCGTATTGGAGTAATTTATTTTTAGCTAGAAAGACAAGGGAAAGAAATAAGAGGGAATTACTGTATGATTTTAAATAAGAGAATTAATATCACTAAAGTCCTAAGAGATTATTAATGTTAACTGTTTAAGTTGTCAATGGAACCTTCCTGATATTAATTCTCTTATTTAAAATCTTATGGTAATTTCTTCAAGAAAAAAATAAAAGAAAATTGAACTTCACAGGCATGTTGGGTCCCTTTCTACGGATTAATGTTCTCTAAAATCCTTGTGAGGCTGAGATCTTTGATAATTTTGCATAACTTTTTAATCGTTTTTTTTATTCCTTTGGACGCACCTACGGCTTGTAGTGTGTGCAACCTATACTCTCTAGGCCATTCATCAAGCCAGGCAGCCAGCCAGCTGGAAATTTATCCAATAAAATAAAAAACACATTAAAGAAGAAAAGCAGAGAATGATTAGCGAATAAAGTAATTAGTATTGACAGGCGCTTCCTGTTCTCTCACTTGTTTCCAGCAATGGGCTCTGAGGACTTCCCCTCTACATTAACATCGTAGCTCTTTCCTGTTGCACCATTATTTGCTCATTGTTCTCATTTCTGGCTCTCTCCTTTATGCCAAATCATAGCTGTCAATACCCATTTTTCGAAAGCTCTCTCATTGTTAATACCTTGTTCTGGTTTTTCCTCTGTGCTACGTAATATATTCCCTGTTTTCTAACCGAGCATTGATGCGTTTGGTTGCGCAGAAGAAAACACGCATTTGAATCTGAGTAATTTGTCTTGAAGCATCTCCCTACGAGCAGAGCATTCTTAAAAGTAAGTTTGGCTGTAAACTCAGTTTTCCTTGATCACGCTCAGACCACTTGAATGCCCTTTGCTCTTCATTGCTCGTAAAGACGTCAAAGTTATCGGATTTTGATGGAATGGCCTGTTCATAGTTCATAATTTTGCTCAGATCTTCATCCTCTTGTACAGCATTGGGAAATCGGTCCGCATGATTTCCCTACGACTGTTATCTTTATCGAACATATTTATGCTTGTTCAGTTCTACATAGCGGGAAGAGTTGTCATCCGGCGCAGACGTCTAAATGCACAAACCGGTTCAATTTGGACTTTATTCACTTCACGACCAAATTTTTATTCCTAATTGCCTTCTAACTAATATATGGGTATCTTGTGTCATGTCAGGATAAAAAGGGGGTATGATGGTTTATTTCATGCGAAGAAATAAAATGTCGCCTTGAATTTCGATGGGGTGAGACATGGAAGCAGAATGCTGGACCCGAGAGTCTTTTGGCTGACCTTCTGCCTGTATGGGAGGCTTGTTGCGCATTTTTGAGTTCAATCACGGGAGCATGGCCAAGAAAGTTCATGCCCACAAGAGACGTCATGGTGGTGAGTGTTGATTCACCCTTATCTCATGCTATTGAAGGGCCTTTGTTAATTTTGTCTGTCTGAGATTACGAATGTCTTGCTCAGCAGTTATAAAATTCATCATAAATATGTTTCGTGCCTCCTCTGCTAGATTGATTTTGGTAGGATTCTGCTCATTTTGTTATGATGTGTCCTGCAGGCCTGGAACCTCCCCGCAATAGCCTGGAGCTTCAAGTTGAAGCATCTCAGATTGAATGCCCGCAAGGAGAAATACCGGTAAATGTCTCTTCACCTGCTTGTCATGTTGATATCACCCAACACCTATTGTCTATTGAGCTCTTGTTAACCGTGGATCTCGTCTCAAATTTGATTTTGAAAATTTGTCTTGCAACCTTCTTTTAGACGACACATCACGTGTATTGCACCTGGCCATGATAAAATCATTCTCCATATCAAGCTAAAAATGATTAGATTGTAAAGTGGTGGGTGTTCTCTGCAGTCTAGCTTATGTGACATTGAGGTCATGGATTTTTATCAATCCATCATTTAAAATAATGATGAAGTTGTTTTGTCTCGTATATGTTTCTGTCTCCCCTCATTCTTGAGTTCTATCTACAGCAATTAACTTTGATTTGAATTTTTCAGTATCATTATCAAGTAGAAGACCTGTCAGTGAATACTTGTCATTCAGGTGCAGTTTCAGTGAAGAAACTGATCAATGATGAGCTATGCAAACGACCAAACACCAAAATAAGTGCTCCAAGCCTTGTGGCAAGATTGATGGGTGTAGATATGATGCCATCAGATGCTAAATCTGCAGTTCCATCAGATCAAATAAAAAGTGAAAATATGGGGAAGAAGTTTTCAGAGAAGGAAGTGAATGGAAGGGGTTCAGGTGATCGAGGTCCTGGCAACTCAAATCCTTGTAGTCATATGGAATTTGACTCTTATTGCCAAGGCACAGATGATGATGATGGATGGAACCAATATTTGGGAAAACCAAAGCCCCGGGAGCATCCTCAGGAAGAGGAACTACAGAAGTTCAAGAAAGAATTTGAAGCATTTCAAGCAGAAAGGTTAGTGGAGTGTTCAAAGGTTGTTGAAGTTGGCAATAACCCCAGGCTGTTGCTTGCACGAGAGAGCATGAATAAGAACAAGGTGGCAGATCATGCAACTTCACATAGACTGGCTACAGAGTTACCAAATAATGGTGGTCCAGAATATCATGGTAATATCATGGAGTTATTTCCTCCTAGGCACAGAAAAACATTTCCTTCAAGGAGCAGAACCTTGAGTAGAGACTTTGAGGAGTCCTTAATGATGAAATTGAACGGCCAACTGGATGGTTCTTCACCAACTCGAATAGTAATTTTGAAGCCTGGTCCTGATAGGATTTACAGCCATGAGGACAATTGGATTAATCCATCCAGCACTTTACAAGGGAGAAATAGCATAGAAGATTTTCTCAAAGAGGTCAGAGAGCGGCTGAAATGTGAACTCCAGGGAAGACCTTTTAAAAAGGGTTATGTGGTTCGGGGAAGTGGGATTGAGACACCTTACAATGAAAAGCCATCAGATCCTAAACAGATTGCTCGTAATATAGCAAAACAGGTCAGAGAAAGCGTGACTAGAGATGTTGCAACAAATTTGCTCCGCTCAGAATCAACAAGATCATACCAAAGTGAAATTCAGTTCAATGGATCAAGTTCCCCAGAATTTATCAACAGAGATACCAGGAGACTGTCGTCAGAGAGGCTCAGAAATGTTCTAAAAAGCAAAGCCTATCTTGATATTCCTGAAGTGACTTGTGGGAATTCAAGGTCTTATCTCTTAGATAATCACAATGACAGGTTAAAACAAGATAATGATAGTATGAATTCAAATGATTTGAGCCACTGGGAAATTTCAAAAGCGGAAAAAGAAATGCAAAGAGGCTCTTTCAAGTGTGAACCAATTGACAAAATATTGCTCCCCAAAGAATTGTCCCCTAGAAACCTTGTTAGATCCTTGTCTGCTCCTGTATCAGGAACATCATTTGGAAAGCTTCTTCTTGAGGACCGCCATATTTTAACTGGTGCTCAAATTCGGAGGAAGCTTGAAGCTATTGAAACTGTGTCTGCTGATGTTAAAAAGAAAAGGAAGGATAGATTTAACATTAAAGAGAAGGTTTCCAACTTCAAATATAATCTTTTCCTAAAAGGGAAGCTGTTTGGAAAAAAATTTCAATCAATGGCGGAATCGCATAGCAATGAAGATTGTCCCATGATGGTAGATGTTTCAAGTGGACCAACAGTTCTTCTGAATTGTGGTGAGAGGCATGTAAGTTTATTATACGCTTTAAATTGTTTTTTACAAGAACATTTGCGGTCAGTTAGGTTTCATGTTTGATTGTAATTTAATCTTAAGATGTTCTGTCATGCTCTTAGGAGAACTCCACTGAGGTCCCTCCCAGTCCTGCATCTGTGTGCAGCAATGCTCAGGAAGAGCTATGGAAGCGAGCTGAATATTTAAGTCCAATTTCAACTCCGGATGTATCTTCAAGAGATGATAACGCTATGCCAGAGGTTTTTAGAGAAATTAGCTCTGGTTTGAATGGTAAAATAACAGAAGTTCCAGCTTTCATGCATTGTGCAATGATATCGGAGATGGATAGACTTATTTCATGCACTGCATGTGCACAGGAATTTTTTATCGACAAACAATCTTAAAGTAGTTCTTCTATTAGCTCAGAAGTTGATTTCGTATTTAATTTGCTTAATTTCAGATATTTATAACTCGATTGAAGTGCTACACAATTTCTATCATGGGGTTCTGGGTTTGTATTAGTTACGACTTGCTAGCTGAGAGATATAAATGTTTGCTTACAGTTTCCTTTTTATGTTGACTTAACAGAGTTAAGGAGGCAGATAGATCAACTCGAGTCTTATGGCCCTGAGGAATTAATGGTCAAACAGGAGCCTGAAGAACCTGAGTTGGCACAGTTAGAGGATCCAGCAGAATCTTACATAAGAGATCTGCTTCTTGTTTCTGGTCTATACTTCGGTTTGTGGGATAAACCCTTATTAAAAGGGGACACATTCGCAAAGCCTATTGGGAACTCAGTTTTTGAAGAAGTGGAGGAATCTCATAAAAAGATGCTGAAGGAGAACGAAACTTCTACGAAGGATCAAAGTTACATTAAGTTAGAGCACAAGCTATTGCATGATTTGCTAAATGAAGCACTTTTCACTGTTATTGGACCACCTTTAACGTTGTCTAGATTCAGGAGGAAACCAAGCAGTTCCTCCTCCACGTTGCCGCCACCACGTGGGAAGGAACTTCTGAAGTTAGTATGGGAAATCATCAGAGTTTCTATATATCCACCGTCTGACATAACTTCTGATTCACTTGATGCGTTAGTGGCCAGAGATATGGGATCCAAACCCTGGGTTGGATTGATAGATGATGAGTTTAATATGCTGGAAAGAGAGATAGAACGTCTAGTTACTGAGGATCTGGTTGAAGAACTCACAAGGGATATGACATGCTCTTTGAGAAAGTGTGAAGTAAAATAGCATACAATGGAACACAATCCTGTTTAATCCATCTGGTGTCGCATGAGCGTGTGTGTGCGTGCGTGTAAATTTTGGTGTGACTACTCATGAGCAGCCAGCCGATGATACATAGCGATACTGTACATGAGTGGCATTTGTATTAGGATATTTTTTGAAAGCAAAGAATCCATTCGGTTATATGATTTCTTCCACCACGTTCTCGAGTGTATAATTCGTGTTACCTTTATGACCTGGCCTTCCTTAATGCAATTATGGTGATTCTTTAATCATTTTTAATTCTCCGAAACTCCCAATCAGTAAGGATTATAAGATGCTAAAGTCTCACTTTCATTGAACACAGTACAAGCACATAAGTATCGCTAAAAGGGCCAAGATAATCATCTTTCTCTGAGGGTTTGTTCTGCCTGGTTCACTTGATTGCAAAATGAGGATTATAATAAGTTGTTGATGAAGGACTCTGGAGCCCCATGTCAGCAGGATGATAACCTTTATAGATGATCAAACTTAGACTTTGCAATAATGGCTTATGTTCTTTTTAACGTGCATCTATCCATAGTTGCCTTTCCATGTGTTGAACCAGCAGGTGCGCACCTGCATTATTGAGGCACAGAGCGCCCCC